>JABUQX010131569.1:0-37500 GCA_015478945.1 Trachelipus rathkii
TTTCTAAAGTGCATGAATGGAATATTAGCAAGATGGTATAAAGGAGAACGAGATTTCTTCAACACTCCCCCCGAAATAGAAATGCGGACGTACCACTGTCTCTAGCCGATGAATGGGTCCCAAAAGAGAAAAGAAGGCACTGAGGAACTCCCTTGCGAGACCATACCGGGATTTATCCCGAGGAGGGGAAGGAGAAGAAAAAGAAGTATAAGTATAAAAGGGTGAAAGAGAAGGTTGAAGAAAAATGGACTGATGATATCAAGACGGTTCCTCATTTCAACACAGGTTGTATAAACCCACTGAATTACATCTGCTCCTACCGTATCGGCAGAAAGTCTAGAATAATAAGTACGATCAACCAGAGATATCTAAAGTAAGCAGTCATTATCTACTATATTATAGTTTAAGCGATTCAGAAAGCAACGCAATATGCCCTCCATAAATTACGGTATATATGATACGATCTTAAAAGTTGACCCATGAAATAAAACTAGAGTAGGTCAAGCAGTAAGACTGGACGGACTTAGTTGGATAGAGATAGATATTAAATAATGTATCAATAGAATTATAAGGTTGTGGTTCA
The DNA here is from genome assembly GCA_015478945.1 of Trachelipus rathkii. NCBI lineage: Eukaryota > Metazoa > Arthropoda > Malacostraca > Isopoda > Trachelipodidae > Trachelipus > Trachelipus rathkii. The sequence goes on from JABUQX010131569.1 coordinate 584, forward strand.
GATTATCGATTAAGGTCAGACTAAAAGTGCTAGTTTACTTACTTAAGAGATGCGAAGGACTAGTTGGATGGAACTAGTTATGGCTCTAAATGCTGATTCTGTCAATCGATGGTTATACGTCTAAGTTTCACTGATCCGGTATGTTGTTGATGTGTTTCTTTATAATTAGTTAATGCTCTCCATGACATCTCGTTTGAGAATATGCTGATACTCTCGATTCGTCTATTCACTTCCCTCCATTTCAATTATTTATATCTACTATATCTGAAATACCACCGTATAAAATCATCGTATGTAGAGGACTCCAACATAATTCAGTGTTTATTGTACAATGATCCCTTTTACATATAGAGTACAATCTCTGTTTAATATGGACTAGAAGAAGTATATAAAGTCTCGTGGAGAAAGTAGTTATCAGTAAACATAAAATGGCGTGCACAGAGTCTGATTTACTTCTTAATAATAGCAGAATACATGAATTAGACATGATAAAGCACAGGATTTTAAATGCTTAATTGTATGATAGAAGTAAAGAAAGTAATTTTATAAGCGAATCACTTGAACATATCAGAAGTATAAGTGAAGATTAATCAAAGATATTATCTTCACTGAGATCAAGTGTATTAGTATACGGGAAGTGTTTTATATGTTTCAATATGTAGCACATATACTACCAGACTTCAGACCAGGTGATAAATGGGCATGTAGTAAATAAACTGGTGGCATGTGGAGAGTAGTTGCTAGTTATGGATTTTAAACTATCGAGGTTACTAGACAGATGAATTATCTCTAGCTCATATCTGGGTTACAGTATAAAAGCATCACAGTACTTAGGGTTTATAGAGTTAAGAGTCTATAATAGTCTGGTGGTATCTATTCCAATCCGGATCGAAAGTTATTAATGAAAGTGAAGCAAATGCCTAACGTGATAATAGTTTAGGTATGAATGTCCTATATAATGAAAGTCTCACCGCATGCTCTGGCGCAACTTACACGCTACAGATCCACAATACCATAGTAATAACTCCGTCACTTATCTCAATATAGTTCCATGCTGATAAACAACGATGATAAAAAGGAGCAACAGCCTAACAGAAACACAAATACCATTGATCAAAACGCCTTATACAAGTTAGATCTTGACTGTAATGGATTGATCAGCCAATAGCTCCGTAACCCTATCTTCGTCCATTAAAATAAGGCTACATATGAATAACCTTCTACTATAGATTTTTAAGGAACACACTCTGGTAAATTTAAAAATAATCGCACTAAAACATATTTATCTTGCTTAAGTAAACGAAGTTAAGTACACGTTAGTCATCTTCTAAAAATGAGTAGTATATAACTTCCCAGAAAGTTCAGACTAACAAACGAAGAGCACACACCGAGCACTACTTACACACTTTCAAAAAAAATAGAATACAAAAAGAAAAAAAATAACCTTGAAATCAATATTTAGCAATAAATTGAGCTAAAAACTGTATAACTTATAATAACGGATATTCAAATACGTAAACGCCAAAAAAACTAAGTTTTAACAAGAAGTCCGAGGAAAAATGAAGAAATAAAAAAAAACATTAACCTTACTCTATTCTACGTCTTTGGATGTTCCATAACTTCAACTCTCTCCCTATTTTAATATCTTCTTCTAAAGAAACTAAAAGCTAAGAATAGCTATAATTTAAAAAATAAAGTAGAAGGACCTCTCACATTAAAAATAACCTAATACTCGTATTATTTTATATCTCTTTTTTTATAAAATCAGTGAGAGAATTAGTACGAGAGAATTGCTCTTCGGCTTCACAATATCCACACAACGAATTCGACATCAATAGTCTAATATAAGACCATAAAGTGCCTAAAATAAAAAATTGGTATTGTATACAGTTAGTTATAGAAAAACTAAATAACCGAAAAGACGGCATCACTTCAAAAGTTAGCCTGCATAACCACATAATACACACTTAATTAAAGAAAAAATTTGTAGTATCCTCAAAACGATATAAACTAAACACATTCCATTGGAGCTCCGATAAAACACCACCTGTCACTTACCAACGCCACGACTATATAGCACTACTTTGGATTCCTATATCATATTCAGTAATAATATAGTATATATTCTATTTTCTATCCTCTATCTATATAATATATATATATCTTAATTATTAATATATATTATAGTATAATATAATTAATATTAATATAATATAACTAATTAATTTATATCAATATACTATATATATATAATATTAATTATATTATATATATATTATATAAATTATTAATATCTCTATTATATATACTATACATATATAATTAATATATATATTAATAATATTATACTATTAATACATATTTATAATATATAATATATATACTATACTTATTAATTATAATAATTAATATATATTTAATATAATATATTATTATATATCTACTATATAATATATATATATAATAATTAAATATTATATATGCTAGGGTCTAATACGAACACTACCTACCACGGTATTGCGATGAGCGGGTTTGACTAAAAAATCCGGGTTGGATCGTCACCTCACATCACATTAACTATCATGCTCCATCCTTCGAATATCAGTACAATTTCGTACCTAGAAACTGGTAATAATATATAAATACATATGAATATATTTAAGAGTTGAGAATAATATATACTTATACACTAAAAGTTTTCAAGTGATGTCCTATTAGTTTATGTATAACAAATAGCGATACACGGGAAATTCCTACTAAACTAATTAGAGAGAAGATACTAATGAGTGTACCGGCCATACCACTATCACCTCTGCTCAGCTCACTAGCCCCAATCAACCAATTATCAAAAATAATACTTAATATAGGCTTGCAACAGATGGGGCTAGAGGAAACTAGCTTATTTGTGTGATTCTTTCTTGAGGATATAACCGTAAATATATATAATTATAATCCTATATATAACTATATAAAATAAATAAGTGGTCAATTAAATTTCAATACATTTAATTTACTTTATTACTTATCTTATTCTAAATAAAGAGGTACTCACTTACATTAAGAAAGAAAATAAATATTAATTTAAGCATGATACATAACACTTATTATTACTATTAAAAGCAACATCTATTTTATTAGACATTTATTTAATCTAATCTGTTTAAATATAAATATACTATAATTTATATACTATATATAGATTTCAGATATTTAATAATAGTAACCAATAAATAAAGTAATATTTATACTAGTATTATAAAACTCGATATCATTTAATTCGAGGCACAATTGAAGAAACAACAGATTAATTAATTCATGAATAATTTTTGATTTAAAAGGAGTATATTTTATCTTATTTGATTTTATGGTATATAAGCTCCTACATTACTCCTCAGACTAACCTTATTTCTATTATCTAATTTCTCATATTCTATTCTTCTCATTATTTCTATTTATTTGCTATGTGAAATTCTCATTTCCTCCAAAACACTTAACTCGCTGACATCTGATTCTCTATTTTAACATTTCTTAAATCCAACTGTCAATTATTTTTTGATTCATTTCAGGGTCGTTCGTCTCTCCTGTGCTCTTAAGCCTATTATCAATACTTGCTCCGATATACACTTTCTTCTCCATCAATTCTTCTCTACTTTCATATCTTCATGAGTCATGGTCAGTGCAAATACTCTCTTCGTACCTCTCATCAATAACTTCATTTTCGAAAAGGACACTACATTCCACTACTCTACTGTCTTGAATACTCTGCAATAGCGGAAGCAAAAACTAACCTTCCTCAGATGTCGATCAAACAATACATACACCAAGTAGTACTCAGGTGACCGAGTCGTCTTCACTTCTTGTCCTCCTTCCATGCTCTTATCTCTTTTTATAGCTCTTAGTAAATTGGGCTTCGACTGGAACTGAAAATGTCGATCTCTATAAATTTAACTCTTATATAATAAACGTGATAATTATTTATTTCTTATCTGTTTTTTTATTTTATAAGTAAACATTAATAGATATTCGCGGAGTTTTTTGACTATTAAAGTTATCTTATCGACTTTTAAAACTGTATTATTCAAGGGTTTTATTTTAAACAGTAAGTTTAATTAGAGTTTATAAACAGTATATCTATGAAACATATTTATAACTTCTATCATTTTATATAATATAATTTACAAAAAAATTGTATCAGTTTTTTAATATTCATGATAATTTTAATCAAATTAATTCATAGGAAATATAAGAATGACAATATAGCGATCTATCTATAGCTATTAATACTATAAATCGTATTCTCTACACACTCCCGAAGTCCTATTTGTTTGTGCGCATATATTTTCAAATTCATCGTCTGTAGTTCTTTTCGTTCATACTCTGTGCACATCGTGCTCATAAAGCTTATAGTGTTCTAAAAGATCGATCATTATTCTAACAATAACATCACGCTCTCCTGCTTTCTTATCACTCTCCCGCATCTCCTAGATCAAGAGAGAAGCACAATTGGACTTGGCGTTGGCTCATCGGGGAGAGAGATTCTCAAGGTGAGCAATCTAATCGAAAAGTAGAAAGTGGGAGAGCGGATAGAAGAAGTGTTGATGACAACCATAAATGATCTATCGATAGCATGCCATTCACATAGATGGATTAGACTCCCAAGTGCGATTCGTCCTCTCTGTCTTCGTCTCTCGCTGCTCGCCCTGCATTTCTACGTTTGTCCTCCTGCGCATAATCTCTCGTCATCTGCCTCACGATCCACGCCGGCCCTTCCTATTTGGCGGACTCATCACTCTCTCGCCGCCTCCCATATTGGCGTATGTCTCGTTTGCCTGCCGACTCACTTTTCTGTGCTCAGACATCTTCTCTTATCTTCTTGCACGCTCAATCGCCCTTCCCTCCGTCGCTCTCTCAATTCGTCTCCTCTCTTGTTGTCTCACTATCAGCCCCGTCCACCCCCTTGCGTGCATGTCGCTCTGTGTCATCACCACAACTGGATATACCTCTTCTTTTCCAACATCGCCTACTTGTTATCTCTCCAATAGCTCGCCATTTCTGTGACCCCTATCTTTCTCATTCTTCGGGTTCTCTTGTCACTCGCTTCTTTTGTCTTCGTCTCTTTTGCGTTCCATTCTCATTCCTGCACGTGTCTTTCCTCTTTCCCTTTGCGCGGCGTATAATGCTTCTCTTCTGGCGTGTGAGTGCCCTCTAGCTTTCCTCCTGCGCTGGCTTGTACTCCCTTCTACTTTCCTTGCCTCTCTCTGCCCTCTCCTGCATCCTCCCCGGTCCCCGCTCTTCTTTCTCCCCCTCTTCCACGTGGTTTTGGTCTTGTCTTCCTGCATCTTCCACACTTCTTTAGGTCTTCCCTTTTTGTGTCTCTTCTTCTTCTTCCTCTCTTTCCTTCCTTGATCTCATCCTCTTTTTCTTGTCCTCCTTGTTCCCCACCCCACTTTTCCGCTCACTTTTCCTTTGCACTCCATCCCTTTCCTCTCTTCTTATGTGCTCTCAACCTCCTCATGATCCTGACCTATGATTTTCCAACCTTTGGTCGCGCTGCAGCCCTCCATCCTCCGCGCCCCTCCCTCGCCTCGGTCACGTCTCGTCTCTCCCCTTGTTCTTCCTCTCATCTTCCGTCTCATGCTCTCTCTCTCATCTTCATCTGGTTTCTCCCATTTCATCCTACCTTCCGCCTCATGCTCTCTTCCTCTCTCTCCCTTCTCTCTCTCCCCTCTAGCGCTCTATTCCTCTCATCTCTTCTCTCCCTCCTCCTCTCTCTCATCTCTCTCCACAACTATCACTGCGATACATCCACTCGCCGTCTTCATTACCTCTCTGCTCTCTGCGCGTCACTCCCACTCCCCTGATCGCTTCGTTGTGCTCTGATCGTTGCCTCGGAGTCGTGTGGTGTCTTCATTTCTCAGTTTTATATCCTTTCGTCCTCCTCGCACCTCCCCCCCGAGCGCTCCTCGTCTCTCCCTTGGCATCCGCTAATTTATCACCCCCTTACTCCTCGTTGGATTTATTTCTACTCAGTATTATCAACCCTTACTCATCTCAGTATATATTCTTCTCTTCCCTCCACTTGCCTTACTTTCACCTTCCTCCTCTCTTATTGCCCTTTTTTGCGTACTGCCGTCCCTATGCCCACTCTCTCTTCTATATCTACTCTAGCTTCATAGTCCTCCTCATTCTTCCTCCTCTCTACATACTTATCATCCTCCTCCTATCTTACCTCCTCCTCTACCTCCTATCCTCCTCCTCTCTTCCTACTACCTCACATCTAACTCTTACTTATCACATCCATCCTCTAATATATACTTCATACTCCTTCTAATAACTCCTATAATAACTTATAAAATATTTTTACCTAATTAAATATTAATAAACTTATAACAATTAACTTATTTAACAATAATAACATAATAATGTTAGCTCTAAATAATAAAAATAGATTATAAATCATTCAATTCAATATCAAAATCAATCAAAACATAATGTATAAATACTTAATATACAATATAATTAATCATTAAATATAAAAAAGACTAAATAATAATCAATCTAAAATCAATCCAAAAAAAAAATCCATAAAAATTCAAATTCAATAAACTGCTTCTATTTTCTCTCTTCATAAAATTTACCATATCCATGTATGTTACTTTCTGCCTTCACATATCATAGCATTACTACATAAGTAATCATTTAAATATGAAGAATAGGTCCTTAATTCCTTAGGGGTCTGTCACGTCTTTCTGCTCCATTCTGAGTCAGGCCCAGCCCAATAATGATCACGAAGGCCACATAGAGGCCAACGAGGACACATGACTAAAGTTAATAATTTTTGAGAAATTTTGAATAATATGGGTTATAACGAATAACATTGAAAGTTTATCTTGTTGCTACGATCAAAATTATACAATGATCTACAATGTATGTACAGTACTCGTCGAGTCATAAATCCATAAATAAACTAATAATAAAGTTAAGAGTTATCAAAAAACAATTTCTATAACTCGTACAAAACGTGCAATATTTCATCTATAATAATGAATTATAGTAATAATAATACTAGTAATGATAATTCACATACCATCATCTATATCGTGTATGATGAAGTGAGAATCCAGCCTTGAGAGAGAGAGAGTAAGAATAATCATAATAATCAACTACTAATACTCCCGTCTGTCTATTCTAATTGAGTGAATAGAACTTCTAACAGTAATTCAATGATGACTGAATGAGTCCACGCTCCGGGCCTACGAGGCCAGTGGTCGTTGGTTTGTAATCCCCCGTCTTTTTGCCGGCTTGCCCTTTCACATTATAATATCTGCTAGTAGTATAGGTCAGTGCTCATTACGTCAGTAAGCGAAACGCTAACTCTATCTATTATATCTTTCGAACGCCTGTATCAGACATATATCACGAGCTGATCATAATAGGCCAATATATAATGAGATTAAGTAAGATCCGAAGTCTATACTCAATAATGATTAAGTCGAAGCGATCCAGAGTATAATGCAACAATCAACATGGAAAGTCAGAGAAATGCTGGCAGGATTTAGGAGCTCACACATAGGATGACTGACGTTCATATATCTCACGATTTCATGACCCCATCATGCCTATTGAAGCCAAAGTGAGATACACATGAACACTAATGCTATTATGGTGTAGAGTTAAATTAGCATAATATAATGCTGCTGTGGATCTTGAGCACCTTCGTGGTGCACGCCATAAGTACGATCCCATCTGAGCATCACCACTATATTCAATATGCACGAGAATCCATGAGTAAAAAAAGTGAACTAATGATATAGATGGAGTCAAGTAAGTAGAGGAATCACTACATTGAAAAATAATGAGAGGATGTGAGTTTGAGCAGTAAGCAAAGTAAAGTACAAGGTTATATACTATAGGCGTAGTTTAGATAATAATAGAAATAATGCTCCAACTGCATACATACATATATATATTTATGTTGAACTGGCTGAGATATATATATAGAAACAATTATGAGATCCAGATGGGATATATATTGACCCGACCATAATAATGACATAATGAATGACTGATCAATCATCAAAGTGAAAATAAGGTCGTAATCAAACAGTCTCGTAAAAAACTACGAAGCGTATCATAATAATAGAAATTTTAGTGTCTATAATAATAATAATTTCCGAATAGAAACTTATCTATAATTAATAACATAATATTATAATAGATAGATATAAGGGACGGTACAAATAATGAAGGAGACAAATTAATTAATCTGAGACATAACACATTTTTTTTGTAAGTAAATAGATATATTTTTAAGTAATATAAATACATAATATATTCATATATATTACGATACATTAAGTAAATAATGCTCGACCCACATATAATGCAATACCATAACAAATCAAGAAGAGAACACATAATAGATTAACCTGACATAATAGACACTAACAATAGCATAATGCTAATAAAACTGATTGAGACATATTCCATAACCAACACTATTAACATATACTTACATTAACTAGCCAGTATAATATGTTTATATACTGTACTGATTTGTCTACGCTTTATCATAACATTAAATTGTAATTATCAGCTAATATTAATATTCAAAGCGGTCTACACCTCACACTTCATACTCTATATCATTATAATTTTATTCTTAGACTCAGATTGACATATACGACGTAATTTGGACATACTATATATATCACCTGCCCCACTGATCCCTACAATTAAATACCTAAATAATAATGATATTGATAATTAATCACACTTGAGAAGTTATTTGTAAACTAAAATCAATAATAATAATAATAATAATCACACAAACATAATTTATTTATATTTACATTATATCTATATTTATATTGATATTATTTTCATTAATATATTTACAATATAAACATAATAATAAACTAATATATATATATCGATTTACATTTTAATAGAAATATAAAATTAAGTCAGATTAGTTATATTAAGGCTAATTATTTATGCCCGGATCATACCATACTCAAACCCCGCTAGTCTTATTCATTTGCACCACATTCCTATCAATTTTCTATGAGAAACTCTTATGAAGAGCTAACAGAGAGAAACCTTATCAGTAATGACCTAGCTATACCTAGAATAACCGTCACCGATGTCACACAATATTCGTACGGTTATACTTCATTAGAAATTATGACCTAACGTCTCTGCGTGGAGAGAATCTTTGTCAACGTCAGTTATTAGATTTATTTTCGTTTTATGAAATTAATTACAGAAAGCTTCTGATATTTTATCTTAATTACCGTCTCCATTCTATTCCGTTTAGCTTCTGATAAACGTACATCTCAATAGAGCTTGATAGACTCCTGAAACAATATATTTATAATGAGTGAGCTATATCTATTATAATATTACTCTATCCTATATTCTAGCTTCAATTCATTTTATATGGAGATGGGGCCCCTCCGCGAATTTCCTGTATTTAGGGATTGATATTCTATTGTTTCTTTATTGTCTACTAGTTATTTGAGGTAATATAGTTGCTACTTGATAAGAGATTTATGTTTTTTTACTAAATCTTAATAGTTTTGGTTATATAATGTACAAGTGGACTGCACGTTAGTCCTCCAACGCAACTTTCCGCTCAAACTCCATTCTTGTCCAAGTCTCTCAACCTTTGATAACAGGCAAATTTCAAAGATGTGACTAGGGAGTTAGAAACCACGTAAATATTGCTTAGGAGTAAGATTCTCTTAGTAGTCAAGAATTCATTATCAATTTGGATATACAGTGGGTGTGTGCATGAGATCAATACAAAAAAATAGACTCAAATAACTATAACACACAGACCACTCATATCATATCTATCGAACGATATAAAGAAGAGATAGTTTCTCAGCAGTATACTACAAGCACTGCACAACCCCAAAATAGACACAGAACAGGGGAGGAGATGAAGTAGACTACACGAAAAATCATATAGTTATTATTTTAGAATCCGTGTGAGAGACATAATCAATTTTGGAACATTGGATATATAATTAAATATATATAAATTGCATATTAGCATAAACACAAATCATAAAATAGAGATTTAATACTCTCATAGTTTCCTTTTGGTGAAATGTGAGATGATAGCTGTATTTTTTTTCACAGGAGAACATGGTATAGAACTTGGCAGACATAGCCGATTTATAGTTATAGTTTTGCTCTGGTCACCATTTATAAGCTTCTTTGTGATGTAAATAGTGTTCAGAGGTGAGGTGAGGGATTTCTGTAGATATTAATTAGATTTATTTTTTTGCTTTCTTCGTAATTGAGTTTATTATGTTTTCTCTAATTCATTACGTGCCACTTTTTTCATGAAGTGTGTATATTACGGGTCTGATATTAAGATGTGCGTCGAGAATGCCTCGGCGAGCATAATTGACGAGTGTGGATGGACCTGTCAGACATCTCTTGGGGGGAAGTCATGAAGTATACGTATTATTTTTACCAGAATCACACGCCCGCGAGCTAGTAGCGGGAGGCGCCTGAAGGGGACAGCCGGGCGGACGGACGTGGGCACCAAGGATCGCCAGGCAAGTGGCAGCGAATGATGTGTCCTCCTAAATGAACGTATTATTATTAAGAAAATAATTCAATCTAATAATAAAAAGAGTCGCCGAGAATGAGGGTTATCGGACAATCACATCAAATCAATCCCACAGCAAGAGTCAGAGAGGGACCAGGAACTTTAGTTTCCCAGCCGCACATGCCAGTAGATTCATTTCCACTCAGAGAACACGGAACGGATTATAATTTACGTTGCTTCTATACGTACAATTTTAATACATACACTGCCCTTTTCTGAAAGGGGGCTCTAAGCAGCGAGCAGGATGTGCGCTAGAGGTTAGTCCTCCTTTGAGCCCAAAATAATACCGGTGTGAGATTAAATTTAAGGTATTGGGTATAAAGATTGAGCTTAATGGTACGCCATGTCCAATTTGATACAAAGGGATGGCATAGTATTAAGAGGATTTTTAATCTTTCATATTTACATTAATATAAATACAACCATCCAATGTATAGATATGACCCGAAATGACACAGCTTTTTACAAAAAGATGAAATACTCACTATCACAGTAATTATTTTGAGCTCACTACCACACCGCGCAAAAAACATCTTCAAAATCACTTCTGTAAAACCCATTGCACACTTAGGTCCTAAACTGCGATGTATCTCTAACAACAGTTCTCGACCAGGTTCTGCTTTGCTACTAACACTACTGCTGAAACAAATGTCTTATCTCTATTGAATACTCTTCTTTTTTTCTATCTTATTATTTACATTTTCTCTTACTTTTTGATTAATTCACCTTGCTTTTATCTCTCCTCTCCCCGATAACCAACTTTCTTCTCACCGTCCAAATGGTCACTTACTCCTCATCACTTATCATAAGATATCGAGTTACCATAGTATCACTGAGATTCCGATCCTGTAACTATTCCGGGTATTAGGGTCTCTATGGCCCAGAAGAGGCATTTATCCTTATTTCTTCGTTTCTTGTATTTTTGATAGAATGTTTGCTTCTTGTATGTTGCGTTCGGCTCGTTCCATAAAATGGCATCCTATGCCACTTTATGCCCTTAACACCTAACTCTCTTTCCTCAATTGCTGGAAGCGCCGCATCTTCATCATCTAGGGTTTCGATATTTCCCATAAATATATGGTGCGCTCGATCCTCTATCTTTCCCCGGTAACCATCTTGGGTACCTGTATTTGCGAGCTGATTTTGAGATCTTGTATTCTGATCTAGGAGTGCCTCTTGAAATCTCTCACTCTCATGTAATCTCTTCTCTCTCGATCACTCATAGAATCTCAATTCTTCTTTATTCAGGATCGTTTCCAGTATGCGCTTCGACTCGAGATCAACTGGTGATATCCTTTCCTAATCCTAACTGATTTCTACCTCTGGTCTTTGCTGCCCTTTAAGGATCATGTGGAGAGTCTTGTTGTCGGAGTAGACTACTTGACATATCTCTTCATATAGAAGCTTTATAGACAGGGTATTCGGCATTCGTCACACGTCGCTATACTACTCAATGCTACCATACTTAGTGGATTTTCACCTTCTTACTATACTGAGCTTAATAGAGCTTTATACTTCTTTGAATCTAGTTATATTTTTCTTTCAAGATCGTATTTTCCAGTTCCATTTCAACATACTTGTTGAATGAGCAAACCTCTTCTATACTCTTTCATAATTAATTGTGATGTCTCTCAGGGTTCATTTGTTTTATTAACTTATTTATAATATCCTACTTTCATCAACGATTCTTAAGCGCTGCATAATAATCACTAAACTCTCTGAGTTTCCATCTCATCTAAATATCTTATTGCCGATGACTTCATAGAACTTCTCTCTCATCTTTTATAACCACCAATTTTAATTGTGCTCTTCCCGAATAAAAATTCTGAATAAAAATATGACGGATTCGGGAGAGTCTGTTCCTTCTCACGTCTAATACATTATTTCAAATAGCTTTCTACCGAGATTCCAAAATTCCCTTTGTAGATTTGGTCGGAAATTTATCTCAGTGGGTACACCTGTTTATGTAAATCTCTGTGAACATATTCATCTACCCCTTGAAAACTCAAACTTACTTCTAAACATAATAAAAATTTCAAGTCTTACCTCTTAATTTCACATATTCCCAACTTTCCTATCTTCTCGGGAGCTTATTTTGTATAACTATAATGTCTTGAGGCATTTTTCTACCCCGTATATAGCATGTTAACACTAATCCTATAATACCAGAGATATTATGATAAATCTATAGGGCCACAAATTGTAGTAATAATACCTGCTAAATGCCCGAGAGAGCCTCTAACAAGCAAACCTATAAGAAGATCCTATAGTTATAATAATTATATATATATAAATATATATATTTATATATATAATATATATAATATATATATATAGTTATATTTATATTGATAATTTCAACATCGGTTGCTGAAATATAAGGCCATCAAAAACTGGCGAACATGTATACTGGTTCAGATTGCAGTGACATTTGATTCTTCTGCTTTAATACAGTATACTATTACCAGTTTATATAAATAGCTTATCGCTCCTTAACAGGAATATCTACTAGTTCCCTATATAATATATCAACAATTTGGTGGGTAATATAATAACACGTTCTCTACACACTATCCTTTTGGATAGAGTTGAAGCTCTAAGGCTTAAGAAAGGCTTATAAAACTTAAGTCTCCTCATAATTATATCTCTGACTCCCTTGACCTATACTACTCTTGTCTCTGCGGTCGTGACGTAGGTGCCCCTACTCTCTTTTCTCTAATAGGTTAATTACAACGGCAAGGTGCTCGCGAGAATATTGACCTCATTTTATGAGCATTCCCTACCACTGAATAACTCGAATCCGCCCTCTGTCAACACAAGAGTGAGCCACTCGGTTTCGCCCTGTGCATCGCACCTTTGGGTATTTGGTTTGATCATGAAAAGTGGGGTATGTGAATATTCGGAAAAGAACCGTCTATGGAGCGAGCATTTGGCGGTAATGAGACAACCCTGGTTTTTTATTACTTTAGTACTTTTTCTCTATTTTCAAAGCAGCATAAATTGATGCCAAAGGTGTACACTATAAACATCTTTTTTATATACCGTCTTCTTTTTCATTTTGTTTTGGTGTTTTACTTTTGCTTCAAGTTCAATTCATATATAAAATGTATACTCCCGCAACTCGTTGTAATTCCATTCTATATATTTCTGTTCATTTCTAGTTCCCAGTCTTATTTGCGTTTTTCTTCGGCGGCATCATTGAAAAGCGCCGCATAATTTACAGCACGAGGCACATAATAGCTTGTACAAGGAGTGGGTTTTACATTATTCATTTTATTTACAAAGCTATATTCGATTGTGCAAATATGACTATAATTTTTTATTTATTTATTACCTATTGTTATTGGATATTTATTTATTTTTTGAACACCTCATCCCAGCGTGAGGACCACTGCTTTAATTTCATTGTGATCTATGTAAAAAAAAAAATCAAAAAAAAAAATACTAAATAGAAGTAATTAATGCAAGATAATATAATAAATAATCAATATATACAATATTATAATAATACTATAATAATAATCTTACATAAATTATATATTTAATATCATTTCATAATATAATAAATATCATAATAAAAATAATAATGGAATTAAATAATCATATACTTCAAATAATTCAATAAAATAATAGTTAAAGTATACCCCATATAAAAACTAATAATTAAATTAATATAATTAAATAATTAAAATAATAATAGATAATATAATATAAATAAATTAATTAAATAATATTCAATCCAATAAGAATAATTATTAATTTCAATCATTAATATAAATAACAATTAATATAATAAGTAATAATATCTAAACTAATAATAAAATTAAATAATATAATAACTTCACTATAAATAACTATATTATATAATTAAAATAATAGTCATCCATCTCTATTCATCATTCATTACAGAATCATATATCACCTCTTTCTATAATATATCTCACCTTTATATACTATCTTATATATATTATATATATATATGATCATTTTTAAACCTTATCTCCCCAAGACTGAGGTTAAGAGATGCGTATAACTATGCACCGAATAACCAGTAAGTAGGTATAGATAAGAATCTTATAACAAATAATGCTTGAAACCAAAAGCCCTGCATTACCTATAGCCCTTTCCCTTTATACTCTATTTCACTACAGCGCTCTGGGGAGAGAATCATCCTCAGCAAGTCCCAGACAAAATCCACGGCGACCCCCGCCATCCAGCACCCTGAAAATGGACCGTGACAAGGCACCACACTCCACTCCTGTATGGGCGCATGGCACTCGTTCTGCTCTACTGGAATTTGTCGGGGTTACTAGAAAAATCCTTCCCCCCCCTCACACGTATCCTCTTTTAGCCTTTAGCTCACCATGTCACCGTGGTCTCAGATTAGTCGGCCTATAGAACAGGACAGGGCCACAGGCGTGCGTCCCAGCTTTTACCTCTGGTTTCACAATCTCCTTGGAGCCTCAGCTTCCTTTTGGGGTCAGAAGAACAATGGAAAAGAACGGATGAGACTGAGTGCAGCAAGACTGTGTCACCGGAAGATCTTTTTCTTAATTGATGAAGTACTGTACTGGAGATCAGACAATTGCGTACAGACCCATGTTGCTCTTGTAAGAGAGAGAAGATGTGACTAGGACGCCGAGAGGATAGCACGAGATCGTTCGATCCTCCGAGAGGACTTTACTGACAGCGAACGCACTGCAGTATTAATCGTTCTAAATAGTTTTAATCATGCCGTACACACAAGAGCGACAGAGAGGAGAGAGGAGAGTCTTAACGAGATATAAAATTTAGTTACGATTGTAGAACTAAAAACTAGTGATTTCCCTTTTCGGTCAAGGAGAGAGAGTGATGATATCGAATAGGGACGACCCAGTGACAAGAGAGAGACAAGGAGACAAGGCAGAGTAGAGTGCCGAGCGATAATTGGAAGACGAGTACTCGACTAAAGCGTTACGTGTAATCAATCTAGACACATCAATTTGACAAACTATCTCCAACATAGGCTTTAAAAATCTAACTTTCTCTAACCCTTTCTTGACACCCCCCTCGAGAGAGACAAAAGTCTCTTAGATACGTTCATTAAAAAATAAGAGTACCTGCCTTTTTAAGTCAATTCTTGCGTGCGAGAAGACACGTTAACAAACGTTCTAACGAAATGACCGCATCGACTGCGCGCACTGAGAAGAGAACGATTGAAACGTATCCCCAGACCCTTTCGAATACGGATTATTGCAGGCAGAGCGCACAGCGAGCGACAAGCGCGAAGTTCAGTCCGTTACGAAAGCAGTCAGTGCTTGTTGTAAGCGATATCAAAAAGAGGGTAAACAGGAGCATTCGAAAAATAGTAGACAGACAAGAGAGTGCGCGAGCTACGTAGCCAATATTACACATTAGAGCAAGGTAAATACAGTACCGTGCATGTAATAAAGTTGAAGTAAGACACAAAGTAAGCCCTAATCAATCTAACGACACATCAATCTTTTCACAAACCTTAAATATCCATCCCAAGCGAACAGACTTGGGAGATCATTTCCATGGAATTTTATCCCAAGAAATTAATGCCCATTACGTCTGCATGATCTCTATACAAACATTTTCGCACTACGTAGTAGCATACTATTATTACCAATGCATTATAACCATCGCGCATCCTAGGGCTCACCGTGAAGAAATTCTGAAAGTTACATTTATCATAGATATCCTCCTCTCATATCAACTGCTTAATTTTAATGAAAGATTCAGTCATAACTGTGAAATACTCTTATATAACCATCAGCCACACACATGTCACTGATACCACGAAAAAAAAAAAAACCAAGAAATGTTAAAGACTGAACACCAGCAAGTACCGGAACTTTTGAGTGTGTGTCAGTACAAATAAGATAATAACTATGAGTTTGTGGAGCGCAATAATATCGAAAGAACAAATCAGGATCACTATCATCACTACTGTAAGCTGTGAAAGTCCACTGAACCGAATAAAGCAGAGTATTCTCATTTATTCCTGATCCTATATTACGAACATATATTGATATTCGAAACAAACTACGACTCTTAGTCTCTTTGTTTACCCAATACAGCTTGTCCTTGTATCTTGAGTTATATGATGCACGAAATCTCTCTGTCCCAAACTTATCTGTCGATCGTAGCATTCGGAATCTCATCAAATACGTCATCTTGTCGCCATAATCGTCGTGCGTAAAGACGGTCATATGCAACTAACATACCCAGAGAGATAAATACGGTCGAATAAAATAATAAGGTAACGGAAGGTCCAGGCTAAACGCGCTGCGAGTATCAAACAACAAAATCATCTCACAATTCTCCACTCATCCTCTAGTACCACACCCCCATTATACCCAAGTAGCAGCGACGACCGGAGCGCGCACCCGGTGACGTTATCCACCCAAAGTCTTATAGATGTTAGTCTTCTAGGATATACGCCTAGGGTTTTCAGAAACTGCAGACAGCGGTTGATGCGAATTAAATAAAATCCACCAAGATTGAATAAACTGCGAAGGAAAACAACAGACGACAGATGGCGTATAACACATCAAAATTGCTTGCCCGTGCCCCTCGTAACGACCGACCGAGGAGTATGCAAGGGCCCGGGTTGCTTTCTTTAGTTGGTCCTCGGATGAATTACTAGAGAGGTTCCTCCTAGAAATTTCTGCATGCCCGTGAGGTGTGTACATAGTGGAGATAAATAAATCAACCCTGAGAACATAAATACACACCCACAACACACACACCAAGCGCGTCTAAATTGACTTCCTTACTTTGCCAAAATCAAACCGATATAACTTCCTACCATGACACCTACAGTATTGCAAACTAGGTAATCTTCGAGCATCATACTCACAACTATAATCCCCTGTAAGGGAATTAGAATTTCAGAATGGTTAGCCCAATGTTCAAGTAAATGATCGACGACTCTCAATAAGCAATTTCGTACAGGGCCCGCGAAGGTTTAGAACTCAATAAAGGCTCTTTGTCAATGACTATAACTTTTGATCGCATTGCAGAAGCCTACCACTTATGTTCAGCTTCGGTTGGTTACAGGACTTCGGATATTTTCACTAAGTTAACGGTCTCGGTTTTAGGTTAGTTATGGCCATAGTTAGGCTTCGTTAGTTGGTTGGTTTGGTTAGGTTCGTTAGGTTACGGTTAAGAAGGTCGCGTTGCCCTAAAGCAGATACTTTTAACCTAATTTTTTCTGGCAATGTTGCCCTCTTTTAGTATATTACAACTTAATGATAGTTTATTCTTTCTTTCTTCTTTAACTCTTTCATCTCTTCACATTCTTTACTTCTTTTTTAATCGTTATTCCTATGTTATGCGCAAATTTGACCATCTGCCACAGTCCTCTATGGTCACCCTCTTTCTTAACTGCCCTGTCAATTCAATGCACCTTTGTTGCACTTAATGGGGTTTTTCAGTCAATAGACACCGAACCCTTTGCATATGAGCAAGTGTACTCTTTATGTACTTCTTCGACGAACTCTTTCGACCTCAAATATATCTATCCACCCATCCAGAACACCTACTCTCTAGAGAACAACACAATATATACAAGGGGAAAGATAGAGACTGGTGCAGAGTAAAAATCGGCGGAAGATTGAAGGGAGAGACTAACTTGCATGCAAAAAAGGGGAAGATTGGAGTATGTGAGGAGCCCAAAGATTGAAGTGTGCAGCAAGAAACAAGGGAAAGCATCGTGACCGAAGTGGTCGACAGGAGATCCATATAAAGGGAAAGATGAGCGTATTACTACGAATGGTGGAGCTCGGACAAAAGGAAGATTGAAAGCGTGTGACCAATACCCAGTAAATCACAACAGGGAAAAGATACGAACTAGGGAAGGAGAAAAAGATTAAACGTGGTGAGAAGAAAGTGGAAGATCGAAGTGATGAGGAGCATATAGCGAAGCTCGAAGTGGTGCTCGCAGCGCACAAGCCAATCCATCAAAAAACAGGGCTTTGAGATACATGAAGTGTGAGAAAACAACTTCAGAGGAAGATCATAGCAAAAGTGGTCACGAGCAGCACAAAGGCGGAAGATAGATGGTTGAGAAGAACAAGGGAGATCCGAAGAGTGGTGAGGGAGACGATTAAGGCGAGCGACAGATCAAATATCTCGAAGTGTTACATGGAGACAAATAGGTATGAGAATGTTGAATTGCACAAATGTGGTGTAGTAAGAGACTCTCCTATTACCTTGGCGACGAGTGACTTGACAAAAGCGCCGAATAGAACGAATGGTGAGCTAAGAAAAAGCACTCAATTAAGGAAAGAATTGAACATCCATCCAAAATAGATGGATGCAGCTATTACTATGAGCATACAGCTATGCGAGAAAAAGATTACGAAGTGGTACGAGACAAAAAGGAAAGGATTAGAATCGTAAGAACCCACAAAGTAAACAAAGGAAATGAACGCAAGTGGTGAGACAAACGGAAGATGAAGTGGTGAGAAAGAAAAAAGGGAAGATGACCAAGTGGTGGGAAAAGCTATCAAGGGGAAGATAGGAAGTGGGATCGAGCGAGCAAACAGGGAAGATTGAGTGGTGAGAAAAGAAAAAGGGAAGATTGAAGTGGGTACGAGGAGCATCACGGCGAATCGAGTGGTGAGAGCAAAAGGGAAGATTGAATGAGCTGGTTTGTAGCAATAGAAAGGAATCGAAGTGGTTGAGTGAGCCAAAGGAAGATCGAGTTGGTGAGAGCGCAAATCGTAATAGTGGAAAAAGTAGCAAGTGTGAGAGACGTATGATAGGCACCAAAAATTCGAACGTGGTGAGTCCGACTACCACACAACTCACATAGAAGACCAAAGTGGTCAGGAAAAAGCAGGATGGAAGTGGTGAGGAGCAAAAGGGAAGATCAAAGTGTTAGAAAAAATGGGCAAAGATGAATGGTGAGGAGCAAAAGGAAAGACACGAATAAGATGGTGAGGCGCAGCACAAGGGAATTGTGAGTGCGTAGGCTAGTCATACAAAAGAGAACTGGATTGGATGAGGAGCAAGAAGGGAAGCTCGTAAGTGGGTAAGAGAAAAAGGGAAGCAACCAAAGAGTGAGGAGACACTAAACAAATGGACCTAATTGATTACTAGGTGGATGCTAACGCAACTAACAGGGCAGATACTAGTCGAAGTGGGTTGACTCATCCGCGGAGTCCAAAACGGGAAGCTATTGTAATGCGGGCTAGATTTAGCAAATAAGGAGATTGAAGTGAAATGAGCACAAAAAGATGATGCATCATTGACGATCTTCCTATTCCCTTATGTGTGTGAGCAAATAGCAGCAACATTTATCTTTTTTTCCAAACGGTTCATTTACCCGCTTTTTTTTTTTTTCTTTCTACCGTGTGCATCTTTTAATATTTTTTTCCTCCTTATATACATTCTTATATATATAAAAGGGATAAATCGAAGTAGTGAGAGGAGCAAAAAGGAAGATCGAAGTGGTGAGGACCAAAAGGGAAGATCGAAGTGGTGAGGTGCAAAAGGGAGACCACAACCGCTGGTGAAGGAGCAAAAGGGAGGACCGCCAGTGGTGAGTGAAGCAAAAGGAAGATCGAAGTGTGAGGATCAAAATGGAAGATCGCAAAGTGTGAGCGACAAAGGGGAATGCTCGAAGTGGTGAGAGCAAAAGGGAAGATCGAAGTGGTTGAGAAAAAAAAGGGAAAAGATCCTAGGGTAGAAGTTTTAAGGGAAAGATGAAGTGCGTGAAAAAAAAGGGAAGATCGAAGTGGTCGAAGGCAAGCGTATAAGGGAAGAATCGAAGTGGTTGAGAGCAAAAAGTGAAGACTGACAGTGGCATGAGAAAAAAAGGGAAGATATCAGAAATCTGGTAATGAGAGAGACAAAAAGGTGAAGATTGACAAATGTGAGTAGTGAAGATAAGTAAAAGGGAAGATAATAAGAAATTAGAGGAGTTGAAGATAGTAAGCATAAGATAAATAAAGAAATTCGAAATAAATGGTTAGCATAAAGGAAAGAATACCAAAAGATAATGAAAAAGATTAGCTAAAGGTAGGCAGAGAAAATTGAAAAAAAAATAGAAAGATATCGGAATATGGATGAGAAAGAATAGACGCAACAAGGGAGTAAGAAATTATTGCAAAAATCGATTGGTGAGAAAAAAAAGGGGAATAGATATCGAAGTGGAATGAGGAGCATAAATAACACAGGCAATATGATCGACGTGGTGAAGATAATAAGAGAAGAATAAAAGGGGAAGAGAAGAAGGAGAGAATAAGTGTAGATAAGTGAATAAGAATAAAAAATGAGGAATAAAAAATATAAATGAGTGTGAGAAGATAAATAATAATGAAATGAAGCAAAAAAGGAGGAAGCTCGAGAAGTGGGTGAGAATGACTTTTTTACTGCTTCTCATCAAGATGTAGATGAGAAATAAAAAAAGGAAGATATCCAGACATTTGAAAAACTATTAATAATAAAGAGATAAATAATACACTAAAAGGAAGAAATGAGTAAGAGTATAATGGTGACAGACGAGAGGCACACACACAAGGATATAACTCCGAAGTGAGAGATGAGTGAATGAGAGACAAGAGCGATATAACAAATATACACCAGATTGGATGAAAGCGAAAGATGGTTCAAAAGCGGTATCATTCCAATGACAAATAAGTGGGGAGCTGCATGCCATTACAGGAGGGAAGAATAGAACCTAAGGAGTGGTGAGGAGCAAACGGAAAGACGACTCAAGTGGTGAAGGAGGAGCAAAGGGGAAGCGAAAATTCTGAGAGAGTGAAGAGAGCAAAGCGGAGATTAGATTCGAAGTGGTGAGGAGCTATAGGAAAATCGGTGAGAGAAGATTTGAGAGAAGGAGAGCTGAGGATGTAAGGGAGCAAAAGGTAGCATTCGAAGTGGTGAGCGACAAAATGCGAAGATGGGAATCTAGTATACGAAAGTGGTGAAGATCGGCAGGAGCAAACCAGCGGAAAGATCGCTCGAAGTGGTGAGGACGCAAAAGGGGAAAGACCAAAAAAAAAAAGTGGTGAGAAGAGCAAACGGGAAGATTGAAGTGGTGAGGAGCAAAAGGGAAGATCGAAGTGGTGAAGAAAAAGACAAAAAAAGGGAACAGATTGAGTCGGTGAGGAGCAGAAACAGATGATGTACTCCCTGACAAGATGATAGGAGTATCTACAAATAAATGAGAATGACAATTGAGAGAGAAGCAGATCCGATATCATAGTGGTTAGAAGTAGTGTTAAGTTTAGAGAGAGTTTGTTTCAGCACCACACTCGAATGTGGCTTGAGAAACTAGGATTATGTAATCTGAGAAAGATGGTGCAGCGAAACATAAAATGGAAGCACTCGAAGTGAGTGAAGGTGACAGGAAAAGCCAAAAGTGGTATCTATCTGAGTTGAATTTCGTATAGAGATAACAAAAGGGAGGATCGAGTGGTAGAGGGCAAATAAGGAAAGATACGAGATCGGAGTGAGGAGAAATGGAAGCATTCGAAGTGGTGAGGAGAAAAGGGACAGAATCGTAAGCAGTGGTGAGGAGCAATAAAAGGGAGAAAGATATTCGAAGACGTGGTGAGGAACACAAAAGGGAATACGATCGAAGTGGTTGAGTAAGATCAAAAAGGGGTAAGATACACTATACCAATAAGTGTGAGGAGCAAATAAGGGATAATTATACGAATGTGGTGAGGAGCTAATAAAGGTAGAATATCGATAAGTGGTGAGGAGCAAAAGGGAAAATCGAAGTGGTGAGGAGAAAAGGGCTCTGCTCATAAGTGGTGATGATATATATACGAGCAAAAAGGGAAGAGAAAAAAGGGAAGACCAATGGTGAGTAATAAAGCAAACAGAGGAAGATATCGATATAAGAGTGAGTGAGTAGAGCAAAAGGAGATCGAAGTATGGTGAGTATATAGAGAAAGGGAAGCTTCGAAGTAGTACGGATGATGAAGCCCCAAACATAAGGAATGAAATTCAGAAGTGGTGAAAGTATGAAGAGCAAAGGGAAAAATATACGTAAGTGGAGAGAGTAGGAGCAAAAGGTAAATCGAAGTGGTGAGGATGGACAAAGATGAGGATATAGAATCTGAGAAGTGGTTAGAGTAGTACTAGAAAAAAAAAGGGAAATATTATATACGGGGAAGTTAGGCTAGCGAGCAAAAGATAGAAAGAATAGATAAGGGTATGAGAACACAAAGGAGATAGATTATCGAGAAAGAGGTAGAGGTATGGACCAAACAATGAGGTGAAGATCGCAGTGAGATGAGGAGTACAAAAGTGAAAAGATCTAACAATAATGACAAAAATAGTTACCTGACGATATAGTGGGTGAGTGTAGATACCATAAGGGCAGTCACTGCCGTCTTTAGAAGAATAGAATGCCAACCGAAAGTTGTTAATGATATAGCAAATATGAATAATTCGGATGGGAGAGAATACAAAAGTGGAATAAAGTGGTACGAGAGAAAAATAGGGAAGTCGAATAAGTGGTGAGGATACCAATACAGGCGATAGATATATATACGAAGTGCATATGAGAGAAGAAGGAATGAGATCGTAAAGTGGTGTAGAGAAGCTAATATAGGGTAAAAGTATAAACGTGGTGATGTAGACAAAAGGGAAGTACTAAAGTTATAGTGTAGGTATACCAAATAAGGAAAGATTACGAAATGTGATAAGAGCAAAAGGAAATAGATATCAAGTGGTTGAGGAGTACAATAAAAGGGGAGAGATCGAATGGGTGAGTATAGAGCATAATAAAGAGTAAAAGTAATATATGAGTATATATATGGTTGAGAGGATACAATAATATGGAAACTGATAAGTTCGAGGAAGCAATAGGAAGCTGGATAGTTAGGTATTACTAAAAGTAGAAAGTCGATTAGTTAGTGAGGAAAAAAGGGAAGATCGAAGTGGTGAGGAGCAAAAGGGTAAAGATGCAAGTGGTGAGTATATATATAAGGTAGTAGTATATATATATTATATATTATATACATATATATATAATATTATATATAAGTATATAATATATATAAAATATAAAAAAATACTAAATATAAAAAATAAAAATTATATATATATATATATATATTATTATATATTTTTAAAACATATTTTGAAATAAAGATATATAAAAATAAATATATATATATAATAATATAATATATAATAATATATAACAAAAAAAAAAATTCACTCACCCATTATGAACCATCAACACGAGCGTTAGTCAATGTACGGAGGCTTACATTGTCTAACGGCCATCGCTGTTGTCGATGGTTACGAGTCCTGGCCGCGAGTGAAATTTTTTCTTCGGTCTTATTGTTGCTAAATTTGTTCGAACTGTTGATGAGTGAAGTGCCTTGCTTGACTTGGTTCGGGATTGCTGCCTGTAACCCAGAAGATCCAAGCGGAATACAATGTGCCCTCACCAGTAGAGTTCCAAGTACCCTTCCCTACGGATTATATACTTATATATTATATTATATATGTATATATATAATATATATATATATATATATATATATATATATTAACCCTATTCTATATATATTAATATATATATAATATATATATAATTATATATATAGATTTGTGTTTGTTTTTATTATTTTATTTTTTCATATTATTTATATAGAAGCGCCGAGCAGCTCAGATAGTGGCACTCCTCAAACAAAAGATGGTCCACGCTTCTCAAATTGATTTCGGCGTGGAAGATATGGAATGTGAGCTATTCTCCTTGCTTGGAGCCTTGGCTTCGTATTCCTGGATGTTCATGTGAAAGGGCTCGCCCGCTGAGCGTAGTGTTTTGCTGCAAACTATAAATATATATATAATATATATATATATTATATATATATAATAATAAATATATATATATAATATATTATATATATATATATATATATATATATATATATATATGAGCTCTAAGCTTTTCCAATAATCTTGATGAGGGACGGTATCAAATGCCTTTTGAAAGTCTAGCAAAATGATATCAAATCAAAAGGTTTATAGCTATCTGCATCGTTAATAACCGTATTAAATATTTTAGTAAATTTGCTAAACATGATCTATTTCTTCCAAAACCATGTTAAGAACTCTTGAGTAACTAACTCATGATCTTAAAAGTGTGCAACTAATCTATTCGCTATTATTGTTTCAAAGATTTTGCCAATTGTAGAAGTTAAACTAATATGTCTGTAGTTATTCGCGGGAGCTTACGATCTCCTTTTTGAAAATAGGAGTTATATTGGCAAGATTGAAATCGGCGGTACTAATCCCTCTTTTAAAAAGAATAGCTGAAAAGTTTTGTCAAAGGATTTACTAGTAAATCTTTCAAATTTTTAAGATACCTCGAATAGAAGCCATCTGATCCAGGTGATTTATTTATTAATAGTTTATCAATCTAGAAAGCAACTTTCTCTTCTAGAATTTCAAAATTATCTAGAATAATGTATGTTATAAAATCTCTTATATCTTTCATATTAGTTAAGTATAGCATCTAGATTCTCTTTCGTAAAAATTGATGAGAAAAGTTACATAAAATGTTTGCCATTATCAGACTGGTTGCTTATAATTACCATAAATGTCCTAGGTACACAGGTACCATAATTGATTCTTAAAAATGGACGCTTTCATGTTATAACATATTTGTAAACTTTTTAGGATTAATTTTGCATTCAGGGACAAATATTATTATATAGTTTCCGTTTATAATATCTAATGTAATCGTTTGCAAAGCCTGAATCCGACACACAGCTATTAAACTATTATTATTGTGTTCCTCACTAGAAGGAGACACTTCAAATTATATGCTCTACTTCTACTTAACTTAATGAGAACTCTAATTTCATTATTCCCACCACTCTTAGTCATTCGAATCTTATCTTCTTCGAAAGTTAGCTTATTAATTCATATTGGTCATCAAAACACTCTTTTCTTTGGTTCTTTAATATTTGTAGAAACGTAACCCACATTACATTTTGCAATTTCAGCTGTATGATCTCACACAGTACATAAGACAGATAAACTTCGTCTTTATAGCCTTGATATTGGCGTTGCTTTAAAATCTGGAAAAATTTCAAGTAATTGTTGTGTATTTTGTTTACAATATTTATAAATTGTAAATTTTATGCATGTTATGATCACTTTTACCAATGGGATCGATAACCTCAAAACTTCTTACTAAACATAAGTACTGACTATTAATAAATAACTTACACGGTAACTTCCGTATAAGTAACTCGATCAATTTTTTGGAAAAAGAGAATGATCTCTGCACTTAAGAATTTTAGGAAGAAGAAGATATAGAAGAATGAAGAGAGAAAGCAAAAGAGACGGATAAGAAAGCATAGATTTTAAGAGAGTTAGAAGTAGATGAAAAGGCGATGTAGATAGAAATGATGAGAGAAATGAAGATAGAATGAAGAAGAGAAAAGAGAGCGTAATAGTATAGGATGAGTCCAATACTGTTAATGATATTAAATTAAGAGAAAGAATCAAAATTATAGTAATAGCACCTAACACTTTTGCATAGAGATGAAGGAAAAGAAAAAGATAGATATAAAGTAATAAAATAAGAAAAAGTAGAAAGAAAACATAGGATATGATTATAGAGTAATAAGAAAAAAATTAAGAATAGAATAAGAAAGAGTAAGACAGATAGATAGAAAAAGAGAAAGGAAATAAGAGTAGGAATGAAAGATGTTAAGAAAACAAAGAAAGACAGAAAGAAGAAGAAGACAGAAGAAGAAGAATGAAGAAGAAGAGAAGAAGAAGAAGAAAGAAGAAAGAAGAACGAAGTAGAGAAGCACAGAAGATAGTTAGAAGGGAACTACAGACTACAGAACTACAGGACACTCATTAGCAAAGACTGTTTATACAGTACCACTCAAGGCTAGTCTTGTTTAGTTATTTATTTTTTGTGTATATATTATTTTAGAGTGCTGAGTTATATTTTCTTTAGAACCAAGTTCAATTTATTTAATATATTCAAATAGCCTGTTATGTATTTGAGAAAAAGAGTCATAATTCACTTTAGCTCTTAATATCATATGCTCACACCATATTATGATAATCGTGACTTTACTCTAGAGCAGATCTCTTCTAAGCAAATAAATCTTAATATATAAATATATGCTTTATTGCTCTTGATGTACCTAATAATATAGGACACTCATATACATTGGGATTAAATTATTCACAGGTTAGTAGTTCATATTCTGTCATATTCTTAAATGGAGATGAAAACATTTATTAAATGAGTATATCATTAAAACAATAAGGTACTCATCTCATTCACTTATGTTTAAAGTATATCCGCAAGTTCTCAAAGTGAGATTTCTCAGTTCCTCAGGAATTTATTCATAAGGAAATCTCAATTCATTTAAACAAGACCCCTCACCGACGTCCTTATTTTTAGGGTAAGGTCTCCTATTTTAATAGCTAAATAACTTATCTTAATGCAATTAATTCATTCCACCTAGAGACTATTTACAGTATTTAATCTCATACCCACCTTCTACAATACAATACTTTAATCTAGAGTATTATATCCATAAATATACCTTACCACTCGATGTTACTATTAGCATAATGTAATAATAATTAACAATTCTACATAATTATAGACCTAACATACATTATCCCCATAAGTATTATACATCCTCCGAGAATTACATAATTATACTAACATTAAATTTAATGTGTAAATAATAATAAATGATAATATAATAATATAAAATTAAAACCATACCAATAATAATAATAAGAATAATAATAATAATAATAATAATAATAATAATAATAATAATAATAATAATATAATAATAATAATAACTCACCATTTAATTATTATTCGATAAATATAATAATTAATATAAATTAAATAATTAAATAATATAGTATGAATAAATTAGTATAATATTAATAATATAATAATACTTAAATGTAATATATAATTATATAATCCATAAAACTAGGACATATATATATATTAATAAAAATTAATTGCGACAAAATGCATAACAATATTACAATATCACAAATCCTAATTATTAAATCCTATTGGCAAATAATCAAAATACATATATAATTCAGTACATTATAATAGCTAACAACCCTAGCTAACTAACCAATAAAAAAATAATAACTTAATAGGGCAATAGAGTAAAGTAACCGTAGTATACTGAAGTCAATATCATCCCACGATATATAGAGCACATATATCTTTTTATTCACAATGGATACAAAATAGACGTATTCTAGAGCTCGACATATGTTTTATTATAGTATAAGACAATTAGTATAATAATGAAACACTCATATAGTAAATAAAAATTATTAACTTGAAACATCCAGTAGAAGATATAGTAGCATATGTTAGTAATCAATAACACACTGTTGAGAATTATATATATATACCTATTGAGCACTGAGAAAGAAAAACACAACCAACTTAATACAAAGAGGAAATAAAAACCAGAGTAATAAAAATTAAAGCAAAAGAATTTGAGAAAGTATCAAATAATGATATAAAAAATAACTATATATAATAATATATTCAGGATACATTGAGATAATAGTAATGAGAATGAAATTCAAATACACAGAGGATCTAAAAGGTGATAATAGATAATATTTAATAATTTATGAGAGAGATCCATAAAAGATTTCAAATAAATCTGAGGAAAAAAGTGATTAATAAATACTAAGAGAGGTGAATAATACATAATAATAGAGCCATAAATTTGAAGAAAGTCTTCATAATTGAGATTAAAGTGAGATAAATATAATAATAATCTACAGAAATAGAGAGTTCAATACACCATTTAATAATTAGAGAGAAAAGTAAATTAATAAATATGAGAATAAATAATAATAGAAAGGAAGTACACTACAAAATGTGAGATAAATAATATATAAATAAATAATATAAGATTTGTGGATTTTGACATTGCTATCTCATATCAGATAACATAGAGGAATCCAGAGAATGATGTAGAAGCTATCAGAAAATATAATAAATAATATAATATACAATAATAACCATCCTGAATAAATGACATTGACCAATGAGAGTAATGGTAATAATATAATAATAGGATAGATTGCCCTTTGTATAATATAATTAATAATAAATAATATATAATAATATATAAATAATTAATAAATAATTAATTTAAATCCAGGAAATTCAGGGAGGTCGATTTCCCCCTCCTGCCGGCATCATTATAGCACCGAACCAATCATATTGAGAGTCTGATGGACCAATAATGCTTTTTGAGAATGAGCCACGAATATACCAATCACCAACTTAAACTACTAATTACCTATATATATATACTTTACATCATTAGAAAACGCGTTAATGAATTATATCTATACCTATAGATTACTCCACATTCTAAGATCAACAATATAATTATAGAATTCCCGCAAGTGAAGAATATCCGATTTTCAATAATAATAAATCTTTAATTATATACATCTATTCTTAGAAAATTATCAAAAAAATACAGAGAGAGAGGTTCTTCGAATTATTACGCGTCTTCATATTAAATTTTTCAAGCAAAAGGAAAAAAAAGTAAAAAAAAGTAAAGAATAAAAAAGGTCAAAATAAGAAAATAACACATACATATCTATGAGAGATGAAAATATTGAGAAACCCCACAGGCGAATGTATGCATCTGAAATTGAGTACAGATCTCGGAACAGTATCCTATGACGATATGTATAACAATTTATACGGTTGCGTATCCTCTATGTCTCGTAATTCTTCAGGTCAGCCCAGTATGTGGAAATGTATTCAATATTATTTACTATGATTATCAATCACTAATACACTTGTGAGTTTGATCTATTAATCTGATACTTGAGAGAGAGTGAGTATACGATATCTATTGATAGCTCTTATGTATATTTCAGATTATGAGCATAGTAACCATTAATATTATTATTATTTTATTATTATTTTATTTCACAAGGGTCTAAAACCAGATGGACTTTGACTGATAGAAAATTTTGTAGAGAGTAAAAACATCTAATTAATTATTTTATTATTATATTCATAGAATCTATAAATTATTATTATTAATTATATTAATTTATTTAATATTTAATTTCTATTTGAATAAAATTTATTAAGATTATATTATATTTATTATAAAGTTATTAAGTAATATATATTTATTATGTATGTAATTATTTACTATTATATTATTCTAATTATTATTATATATATTGTATTAATTATTATTGATTATTAATGTATTTATATGTATTAAAATTATTATTATTATTAATTTATATATTTATTATTATGTTATTTATTATTAATCTATTATTATTAGTTATTATTTTAAGTATATATTAAGTTTTAGTTAATGTTATATTATTATGTTGCAATTAGAATATGATTTATTATTATTATAGTAGTAGAAATGATTAATTTTTATTATTATTAGTTAGTATAATGTTATTAGTATGTGATTTAGTATGTATGTAAGTATATTTAATATATTATTTATTGATTTTAATTTTATTATTATCAGAATTCACTATATATTGGGGATTGTAATAATATAATCATGAATGATATTACAGAATCTATTAATCAAAAGAACACTCAGCAATACAGATTCGCGCACCTTAATATCTCACCAAACGAACAAAGGAGATGTACCGGAGCACCTTTCTTAAAAACCACTTCGAGATAAATTCAGTGAGTTGGGAAGACATTATATTATAGCACCAAACGGAGTGAGATAATCATGAACTAGGGAAAAAATTGTTCAGAGTTCATCGTTTCCTACTTAACTTCTTCTTCTTCTTCTTCTTCTTTCTTCTTCTTCTCTTCTTCTTCTTCTTCCCTTTCCTTTCTTCTTCCTCTTCTATCTTCCTTCTTCTTCTTCTTTCTTCTTCTTCTTTTCTTTCTTCGTTCACTTCTTCTTCTTCTTCTTCCTTCTTCTTCTTCTTCTTCTTCTTCTTCCTTTTCTTCTTCTTCTTTCTTCTCTTCCACAACGATTGCACTAAGTCCTATTGTCGACTAACGCCATCCGACATCTTTCTTCTACATCTTCTATTCTTCCTCAATGACGTGGTCTGGGAACTAAACGTACGCTTACACGTGACGTTCACTTTTCTCTTCTCTATTTCTATTTTTTAGCTCATTAACTTTCTTCGCGTATAATATCTCACTGCTTCTCCTTCCCTTTTCTCTTCTTCTTTCCTCTCCTTCTTTTCCTTCTCTTTTCCTTCTTCTTTCTTCTCTCTTCTTCTCTCTCTCCTTCTCTTCTCTTCTCTTCTGTCTTCTACGTCTCTCCTCTCCTCTCTCTCTCTCTTCTTCTTCTTGGCTGTCTTCTCTCTGCTTTCATCTTTCATCTTTCATCATATTTCACATTTGCTATTATTAAATATATCAAATATATATAAATAATATATATATTATATTATATATATATATATAGATATTTAATTTAGCTATTCAATATATTCATTTCTTAATTATACTTAAAGAGTTAACTACAAATTTAAAGCCAATAAAAATGTTATTTAAATACATATATTTACATATCTATGATATATACTATATTATTACTTATATTATATATGGGATATAATTCGAAAATCAAAAAATCTCGAATATATTAGATTCATGAGAAATTAATGATAATAAGATTTTTGTACATTCAATTATTATTATTCTTCTCTCTCTTATTATTATTTATTATTATTATTAATAAATTTTATTATTATTATATTTTTATTGTTATTGGTGAAATATTTATTATTTTTTACTATTTTCTTATGAATTATATTATATTATTTTTTGTTTTATTATATTATTTATCACTTCTTCTTCTTCTTCCCTTATTATTATTATTATTATTATTGTTTTCATATTATTTTCATATTATGCTGTAAAAATTTTTAACCTCTTCTCCATTTATTTCACTTATTCTTATGCTTATATTATATTTAAATATTATTATTTATAATTAATTTACTTAATTATTATTAATATATTATATATTATTATTAAATTTATTATTAAATATTATTTTATGCGTTTTAATTTATAATTTATTAAATTAATATTAATTATTATCATATATAATTATATATATATTATATTTAAATATATATATTATTATTATTATTATTTATTAATCTTTGGAATATTTTTTTTAATATTTTTTATTATTTATAAATTTAATAATTTAACATTTTTGATTAATTATTTTAATTATATATTTTTATTAATATTATATAATATTAATTAATATTATTTAAATTATAATTTTTTTTATATTAATTTATATTATTATTCTTATTTATATAATTATTATTCAACAAATTTTTTATATATATATATTATTTATTGTTTAATATACTTATTATTAATATATAATTATTATAATTAATTAATTTAATATATTAATATAAATAATTAATTATTTTAATTAATATGTAATTTAATAATTTATGTTATTATTTGAGTAAAGAATTATTTAACACTGGAGAAAGTATATATATATAAGTATATACATATATCACATTTGTAGGAAAACTTCGAGATAGTACAAATATTGTCGAAAATTTGTGCAATAAAGTCGAAATTTTCGAATTTTCGTTCTTAAATATTATTTAAAGCTGATTACTTTTTCATAGTAAGATTTGGTATAGTTAATAAATAAATGTATAATGAAAAAGGATGATGATAGTTATTAATATAAATTATTATATAGAAGTATAATTATATATAATAATAAAAAAGATAGAAGGTATACCCATATTATAATAATTATTTCTAAAAATAACCATAAATAATTTATGTCCAGCTATAGACAAACTAGATGAGTTAATGATTAGATATAATTCTTATATTTCTTCTGGTTCTTCATATATTTTAAATATGGCGAGCGAAATCCCCAAATAAGATGTTGACTTTCAGTTTCCAAAGAGTCGAGGATTTAGTCTATGGAAACATATGAGCGAGAGAAAATAAATCTTCACACATCAGTGCATATAGGATTATCGAATTAAATAATAAAACCAATAATGATGAAAAAGTAACTGCCATTGGTTAATTACACGCGAGAATATAGCTTGTTTCTCAAGTTATGAGATCAAAAAAGATAGTTTAAAACAGTTTGTTAAAATCAAAAGTAGTTAAAAATATTAAGCACATAATGAAACACGATAACCCGATGTTTTTTACTTTGAAACACACTTCTAGAAAGCGCAGAGAGAGAGAGAGAGAGATGAAAAGTTTAAAGAAAGACGGTATTAATGAGTATTTGGAGAGAGAGAGGAGAGAGAGAGAGAGAGTTATGTATTAAGAGAGAAGAGAAGAGAGAAGAGTTATAAGAGAAGAGAGAGAGAGAGAGGAGTTTTAGGTTTATTTTCAACATCTCCACCAAATTGCTCGAACGAGTTATAGACTTGGTATCAGAATCTAAGAGCGTCACTTGAGGCGAGTGAGTCAGAGCCAGCTAAATTATTATGAGTGTAGCAAGCCGGAGCCGAAAATTTTTTTTCTGAGAGAGATGCACTGGAGCTAGAAATAGAAAGATTTGTATGCATTAAAAAAAATTGTAAATAGAGGGAGTAGTGGATTATCTATGGAGATAGTCCGAGAACATTTAGAATTGAGGTTTTGGTACAGAGTGAATCAGTAGTCTCAGGCATATTATATGCATATTCCTATCTGTGTTTCATCCTAGAGCTGCGAGCGTTCGATCATAAGGTAAAACACTGCGGGAATTATTCATTATTGGATTTAGTTAAAATAATCTTTGCAACACACATACATCTGAAAAATAATAGTATTATGCGAAATATTTATTATTAATAATTATATTATCAAAAAAATATAATTGATATTTAATCATAATTCTATATCTAAAATTTGCTGCTTAATAGTACTGTTTGTCCACTCTACTGCGAGAAAATACTCAATGATAACACCACTAGAATACAATTATTTTAAATTTATCGACCATCATAGGGTCAATTTCATGTTGAAGTTCAACATCCTGATGAATGTACACTTATAACAAATAAAAGAGTTAAATTTGTTACTTTAAGATATTAAAATAAAAATTATTACAAAGCAAATAAATATGCTTTTTAACATAAAACACTAAACTTGTTAAAATGCAAGTCGCCTCATAACCTTATCTAATAGGCTTTATAGAAAGTAGTCACTCCGATATTTCTTTTGTTTCATTTCGACATTGCGAGAGAGCAGTTATCGGTGGCTGTGCGTAAAATGGGATTATTTCTCAGTTATGATTGTTTTTCGCTCTTCGATGTACTCTCCACTAATCATTAAATCAATCCAAGGAAATCAAAAAATGCAATAAATCTTAATCGTGGTGAAAGCTAAAACATTCACTGGTTGTAAAGATCAGAACGATTGTAGGGGTGAAGGAAAGAGAAAGAGAGAAGAATTAGGATAATATTATAATATTTTATGTGATACTCGTCACCCAAAGAAAAAAAACTGCTCAAATTGAAGATGTATAAGAAAAGCAAAGAATACTTTCGAGAGCTGTACGACCATCATTTCAGTGACAAAATTGGAGCAAAAGTTGACTCCACATACATTTCCAGCTATTGCGAGAACCCACGTTAGTTTTATTGTAATAGAAATCCAACACGATAAACTTGCCCTGTGCCTCCGGGTCGTTGCATCTCGTACATGTCCATTGCAATCAAATCGAAGTTTGTCACTAAATACATTAGTATTTCGACTAATACAGTCATCTGGAAATAATAGTTTATTTTACGAATGTTGACATTTAGAAACTCCTGCAACAACACATTAGAGTGAGGAATATCTTCTATATTTCAATCAAGCCATTCGAGAGAAGAAGAAAAAAAAAAGAAAAAAAAAAAAAAAAATATAATAAAAGAGAAAAGAAAAAAAATACAAAATTTTGTGGAGATTATATTTTCAGAGAATATGGAGTAGTCTGTGAAGTTAAAAGATAAATATATAACAGTATCGAGAAAAGAGGAGAAAAGACAGAATAATCAGTTTTTGTTATGTTTGTATAGCTACACAGAAGACAGGCCGAAATATAGGACTGGGTGAAAATTCACATAAAAATTTAAGCCACGCCAATCCTTAAGTGAGGAAAATTTTAGTTGAAATTATAAATTTGAATTCGGTGTTTTATAAATCACATATCAAGGCCATACCGCGTAGGAAAATAAATAAAATAAAGCTTTTCAGGACCGATGTCGAAGTCAGAGCAGCACGATTTTTAAAATTAATCGTTCAAGTCATGACCCTGTCAATTAAGAAAAGGGATGACGAAGAAAATTATTCCATAAACTACTCAAACGATGCTTGCTGTTGAAATATTAGATTCTGTATTAAAAATCATGAATATCTTTATTTATCTTTACAGTATGATTAGCTTTGCTTCTCGAGGAGTAGCATATCAGATAATACTCGATTAACAAATTTCATATTTGCAGAAAAAGAAGAAGGAGTGAGCATAATCAGAAGTAAATATTACTCATTAACATGATTAACTGAATAAAAGAGACACACTACTATCAAGCAACTTAGGCCTGTGTAGCCTACACCGCCAATGTTTTATTTACATCCAAAAAGTACAATATTTTTCTAGTCACTTATATATGTAACTTCTGCTGCGTTTTGATTCTAAAGATTAACAAAATTTCATCTTTATAGTTTACTACTAGCTAAATAGGGGATAGCTAGAAGAGAAATTGCCTTTATAGCATTTTTGCATAGACCATTTCAGATCTGTTTACTATATATACTGGAAAAAAGTTTAAGGTCTGTATGATATCTTCATATATAAATCCTTATAATACTTAGTTAAGGATGCACATAAATCCTGGTTTAAGACTAATTTGAGGATTAAACAAATGAACAACAATACAAATAATAAACATTATCACTGAGGTGACAGAATAGGCATTATTGCTCACTAAAAATGAACAGGAGGTTGAACGTTTGCGAAATACCATACACAGATTATTATTTACTTGAAAACTGGTAAAAACTTATAGGTTAAAATCGCTATAGAAAAGGTTACAATAATTTTGTTAATATATATAAATAAATATATATTATATATTTAACTATATAATAATATATAATATCTATAATATAATATAATAAATATAATTATATTTAATATAATATATTATATATATATATATAATATATATATATATATATATTAATATTAATTATATATATATAATTAATATATATATATATATATAATATTATATATAATATATATATATATATAATTATATATAATAATAAATATAATAATATATATATATTATAATATTAATATATATATATATATAATATATATATATATATATTATATATAATATATATATATATACTATACTTAGTCTTTTGTGTGTCTAATAAAAAGAAGAAGAATAGAAAATGAAGGTTAAAAATGAAAGTCATTATAACTCTGTTTTATATATAATCAAACTTTACACCGTATAATATTTAATGATAATATATACGTAATAACGATACTTGAAGAGGTTTTTATTCCAATATATTATTTGAGCAATGAGGGTGATTATTTATTATTTATTATTAATTATTATTATTATATATTATATTATTATTATTAATTATTAATTAATTATTATTATTTATATAAATTATT
Source organism: Trachelipus rathkii (assembly GCA_015478945.1). Taxonomy (NCBI): domain Eukaryota; kingdom Metazoa; phylum Arthropoda; class Malacostraca; order Isopoda; family Trachelipodidae; genus Trachelipus; species Trachelipus rathkii. The sequence goes on from JABUQX010131569.1 coordinate 36,899, forward strand.
ACATATTATTATTAATTTATATATTAAATTATTTATAATTATATTATTATTAATTATTATTAATTATTATTATTATTTAATATTTATTAGTTCTTTATTGTTGCTATACCTATAGCTTGAAAAGAAAATTTAAGATGCTTACGTCCTGCTTGTAGATAAGTGTCGTTTCGTTTTTTATTGATTTTATTATAGATTTATCCTTTTTCCTCTCTCTTAAGATATACTCCATATTAATAATATAATATAATATATATATATTATATATATATATATATATAATATATATATATATATATATATATATATATAATATATATATATATATATTATATAATATATTATATATATAATATATATATATATTATATTAATATATAATTAATAATATATATATATAAAAAATATTATATAATAATATATATATATATATTAAATATGTTATAATATAATTATAACTTAATTAAATCCTTTATTTCAGAATAAATTAATATAAAAATAATAAGACGTTATGCAATCATCAATAACATATAATTATATATCACTACTACTAACAAATAGATAAATTAATTAATTAATTATAAATTTTATTAATTATTAACTAA
>JABUQX010131569.1:42500-54647 GCA_015478945.1 Trachelipus rathkii
TCTTAATCTATTAAAATAACAAGATTACCAACCCCTATAATATATAAGCAATAAAAGTAAACCTTCGACCATTGTTATCTCGTGGAAATTCAAATTAATACAATGTTTAAATTTTAGGAAAACGTATTATTTAATGAAGTGGGAATAATGATAGTCGGGAATTGAATATTTAAATATTTTATATATTATAAAGTTTGTAATATATTTAAAAGAGAAATTAACTTTTGTAAAGGTTGCTTATTAAAATATTATCTAATTTTATTGAAACAAATTTATAGGATTGAAAAGATTTTACATTGATTGTTCAGGCGCGGTTATATTATATTATAATTTTTTAAAAAAAATAGCCCCATACCCCTACCCCTAATCAAGATATTGGTAATCTATAATTCACCCAAATGTTTATATTAGAAGATAAAATAAATTACACAATTAGGTATTAGTTATATTGAGTTTATATTATCAGTACTGTTTATTAGAGATATGGAAAAGGGTTAGCCCTACTATATAGCGCCCTGTAAATTAATTATTATTAACTGTATATAAATGAGGCAAAATTCTCACGTGAGAATATACTATATATATATATATATAGTAAAATAATATCTCACAAAATTATTAAATAACATTTATTATCCATGTGTGGATGAATAATTAAATGAAAATAATTATGTATTATATATAATAAAAAATAGTATACTTATATAAAAAAATTCATTATATAAAATAACTTAGCCCATATATATATCTTATGAAGTCATAAAAGTGAGTAAATTCACTAGAAAACCTCACTATATATACCAATATCGCAGATATAGAGAGGTGATGAGGGTATCACATAAGAGTATCAGTAATGTATATATAAATATTAGATTTATTTTAAACTTGAGTTATTAGATATATACGCTATATGATATATAGTATATATATTAAATAAACCAAGCATTTATATATAATATATAGTAATATATATATTATGCAAAAATCTAAAAAAATAAATATATATTAGTAGTTATATGTTGTTGTTTCTGTCACAATCATAGAGCTGAGTCATTGGTAAATATATATTATATAATATTATAATGAGCTGCGTGAAGGTGTACATATCACACTTACAAAGCATTATGAGCGGAGGTATTATGAGATATTTATATGAGGGAATAAACTCGAATCCCAACACGGATAAAAATTTGCAATCAAAGAAAGAAGAAGCCCTTTGTATAATAGACGAATATTGCGTAGAACCTTTTAATATATAATTAATAACATCGAATATAATATATAACATAAGTTCCAAACATAAATGTAATTATATAAAGATAACTAAATAGAGGTATGACGGGAATATATATATAGTTTACTGAAAACACTAATAATGATGGGTATTAAAACGTAGACTAATAAGTCTGAATTTGTTAAATCTAATTATAAATAAGAAGTTTCATTCAACTGATAATAAATATCAAATAATAATTATAGTAGTTAAAATAATAATAATGAAATTAATTAACTAATAATATTAATAATAAGATATCAAATAACAGTATATTATAGAAAATATATTAATCAATTATTATCATAATAGAATAATAATAAGCGTGACACATATGTTCATATGAAGAAGATGATGAAAAATATCGGAACGGAGCACGACAGGAAGTCCAAATGATTGGTCTTTACTGGAGCTGTACAATTTCGTTAATTACTTACTAAATGAGAAGTCTCTGCGCAGAATGAGAAGGTTCTTAAGAGAGTATGCAGAAAAAGGTTAAGTTAAAACGGATTTAAACCTAAATATATAACCTTCGAATTAAACTGAGAGCGAAATATAAATAAGTTGAACGTATGTGACGGAATAATTAAAATTACAATAAAGGAGCTGCACGGCTTGTCTACTCAATAGTAGAATCATTTGAAAATGAGATAAAGAAATCGAAGCCATATACAGTCCACTAAAAATATTTGGTATAAGAGATCAATAAGTTAAGTAATAATTAAAATAATTACGTATAATAAATAATAATAAATAATATATAATCAATAATAATAATACATAATTATATTGGTTATTGGATAATTTATATTATATAATATTATAGTTTAGATTTATTAATACCAAAATGTACCATATTATAATGTTAAACATCCTGATAGGTTTTAAAATTTTTTTTTACATTTGTATTTAAACAATGTAAACGTCAAGTAACTTAGTATAAGACTAATGAAATCCTTATATTAAAAAAATATTATAAGAAAATTATAATAAAAGTAATAGATATTTTAATAATTTATAATGTGGCTTCTAGTGTAACCAATACCATAATAATGATTTTAACTGAACTCTGTGGCAATTAGTTGAACATTTTGTTAAAATAAGAAACAATACCTAAAGTTAATGCTCAACTTCAAAGTCTTTTACTCTAACGAATTACCATAAAGACTCTTTATTATAGAGCTTAACCACATAACCTAAGACAATTGAAGAATTCCATTTCTTTATGATTGTTTAGAGCGCCCCCCCCCTAGTAGGTTGATACCGGGTTTTAGGTTCCAGAGTGTCAATTAATATTTCGCTTTTCTTTACAGAGAGAAGTGTAGAATTGTTGGTCGTGCGTCTCACTCCTAACAGGGTTTTTGGGTCAGAATGACCTAACCCTATGTGGAGAACCTGCGTCGCTGGAGCATCTACAGAATACTCCAGTGCGACTAACCACGTTCCCTTTGTTCACCACAGGTTTGCACGCTCTCGAGGAGAAGATTGGCAAAAAAGGAAGAGAAAGTTATTCAAGAAAAACTTAACCTGACGTCTAAGGTCTGGCCGCAGATTTAGATAATAACATGCGTAAAAAATTTCAAGCGACAGGGATACGCGGTTTTCAGTATTCTGATAGCTAACAACCAACTGAGGCATTCGGGTCATACTGCTGTGCTTAATGCTCATTAATCAGAATATTCCTTCGCAATTTCACGCGGCAAAAACTAAATACGACACGCATTACCGCCGATAAACCAAATGTACGCAATTGGAGCGATAATTAAGAAAAACATTTCAGCGCGATACCTATCCAAACCACGTTGCAAGCCACCTAAGCGCGTCATTGCATTGGGACCTAACGGAAACCTAACTAAAACCTAGAGCGCGGAACACCGATACACTATCTATCGTTGACTATGGTGGTACATTGATAGAAGATCCCAATAAGACTTCCCCTGTGATCCTTTCTGAGGAGAAAACCGAACACCCCCTTGGCGTGCCTATTCTTACAATTCTGGTTAAGAAGAATAGATCAGGCATTCTGCGGTATGGAAGTGATAGCCGAATGGGTCTCATACCATATTTCAAAAGCAACTTAACTTCGATAAATACGCAACGAACACTGGAAGGTGTTAGGAAGGAGGCCTGGTTTCTGGGTTTGAAAACAATGTTTGGTAGAGACCTTTTTTATCCTTGCAGTTACTTCAAAAATACAAAGGTCTCATCCATTAAGAAGTAGTTTTCCCGTACGACAGGGAAACTGATGGGTACAACAACAGGTCCACGATGTACAATTCACTTTATAAAGATTTCAAAGTTGAGCACCTGTGTACTTGGACCATAATAGCGCGAGACGTTCATACCGCTAATTACACCCTACCTACGGTCTCACAGACCTAGAATCCTGACCAAACGAGCTCAAAGATTAACCTAACCAAGAGTTAAACTTTGAAATGAAGGCTAAACACCAAATTAAACCTTAACACCCCGCGAAAAACCTTAACCTAAACTTTCACTTATACTTTGTATATAAGAGGAGCGTACATCTTTATAGAGGAACACCTACAACACTAGGCAAGCCTAGGCGCACATAAGTCTCATCTATGGCGGCGAGGCTGTACAGGAAATTTTTTATTATGAAATTCTCTAATGTTATTAACGGGTCCAATCTTCACAAGGAGAAGCTCTATCCTCCATGGGATAACCTTGGTTTTCCTGCTAAAGCCTGAGGGATCCTTATCCAATCCATGAGCCACGCTGGATGGAAAGACCCCTTCTAGTTCAGTTGCCTGTTTTGCACTGCATAAATTATATAGTGTATTTATCGTACTGAAAACTCTTCTTTAATGACACTTGGAGGCAAAATTTATTGATTTCTCTCATGGCGAGAGCGGAATATGGAGGGGTAATATATATGAAACTTATAAAGGACAATGACTCAATTTTGAGTGGTTTTCGCACCTTGTTACTGGTAATTCAATTATGGAAATCTGGCATCAAAAAAACCTTGCCTCGAGAGACACTACAGCAGATTTGCGTAATCAAAAATCAAAAGTATGTAGCACATCTGCTGCCAAAATAGTTTTATTAACGATAAACCTATTCGGCTTCTAATAATATTGTGATTAATAACATAAATTTCATTAAGGACTGTGTCAGAGAATTCTTCCTCTTTTGTAAAGATATAAAGTCTAACTTTGATAAAAAGAATTTTATAACAATAATTTAACAATCGCCCACGCAATCTAAATATTCTCAATCACTTCGACAACAATGGAAATTATAACTCGACAGGAGTATTAAGAGCATGAGTTACTCGCCATAAGATAGTTAGATATCTAGCTGGCATGCGAGTATGTTGTATGAGCTTCTTTATTGAGAAAACACATAACACTATTATAGCCACTAAATATATCATAAATAAATAAAATAGAGAAAAGAAATGCAAATGCTTTACAGACACATATACAATAACTAAAAAAATTTGAGAAGCCACTATATGAGAAGTCCTTATTATAAAAACGCTTATATAAACATATATATTTTCACGGTAATAAGTTTTTATGGTCATGTGTGAAAAGCCCAAAAAATTGAAGAAGAGAAAAAATGGGTCGGATAGCTTTTGAATATACGATATGGAAATCGTCAGAAGGAACAAAAGAAGGCGAATACACATTACAATCGATAACAATCCCACATGGAGAGAGTATATTCTATTATATGAAATAATCGATGTTAACTTGAAAAGTAGCGTCTATATTTTAATCTGATGCAGTTCACTATCAAAAGATTGAGAGAGAGCCGTATATATATCGCACTCTCTTGATACAAGATCATAAACCGAGATTTAAAATATTGAATAAATGAATAGATTTAAATTTCATCTTTTTGAATAGAACTGAGATAACTGAGATTAGTGATATAAATAAAATATAATAGTAATGAAGAATAGATTAAATATAAGAATACAATGAATCACATAAATAATTTTGAGTTTGAGTAATTAATTAATATTACATGATGTGAGTTGTTGTATAATAATTATTATTTATTGAACTTATTATTATTTATCTGATGCAGTAGATAAGAAGATGTACTAAATAACACTTTTTATGGATTATTGAGTATTAGATTATATAATATACATTTGTCTTTAATAATAATTATTATTATATTATTATTATTATTATTATTATTTCAAAATTTAAACACTAATAGTAATATTTGATTTTAAAAGTATTACAAAATTTGTTAAAATGAATTTAATTTCTCTTCTGGTATTTGATTTGGTGCTTTGTATTGAAGAATTCAATTTTATAGTTTTTTAACTACCTGTTTTAGTTCCAGTTATGTTTACTTTTAAAAAAAAACATTAATTTTCTTTTTTGATTTATATAGTTCTTCCTCAGTCATTGTATTTATTATTAGTTATTATTCTTATATTGACTGACGTTTATTTAAGTGATGTATACATTATTATTGACTGAATTATATTTATTGGAGAGATTATTTATTAATCATCATATAAATTTTGATTGATTATTATTAATATTAGAGAAAGTGAGGAGTATTGATTATTTTATTGATTGATTCTGATTAAATTAAAATTCTGGTTGCCACCTTATTATTCATATTTATTATTTTTTACTATTTTATTTTATTATTACTCATTTATTATTATCATGTATTTATTTATTATTATTATTATTATTATTATTATTATTATTATTATTATTATTATTATTATTATTATTATTATTATTATTATTATTATTATTATTATTATGTTATATTATTGTTTATATATTATTTATTATTATTTATTATTATCATTATTATTATTATTATTATGCACAATATTATTAATTAAATTATTATTAATTAATGTTAATATAATTGTTATTATTATTAAATTATTATTATTATATTATTTATGTTATTATTTTGTTATTGTATTATTGATTATTATTATGGATTATTATTATTGGAGTGGGATTATTATAGGGAAGTGAGTATAATAATGCATATAAAAAAATTATAATAATTGGCTGCTACAATTACTAACTATTATTATCTACTCAAAATAATTGATCATATTATCTACCATATTATATTTATCATATATTAACAATATTGTTATTATTGAGTTATTATTATTATCACTTATTATTAATTATTATTAATCTAATTATTTAATTAATATTATTATTTATGATTATTTATCACTTATTTATTTTTATTTAATCTATTATTATTGTTATATTTATTTTATAACAATATTATTAATTAAATTTTTATTACTATTTATTATTATTATTTACCTGAGTAGGTATTATTTCTCATTCTATAAAAATGAGAGGGCGCAGCTCCGAACTGAGGAGCACTTGACAATCTTTTGTATCCTGTGCATAAAATATTTTCATGACACTAGATAATAAAAAATTATATAATAACAGAGTGCAGAGTCTATTTGGCAATATTAACTCTAATCGAATTTATTTTTTGAGAGATATAATAAATTGGTGTATGGTGTTTCCCTTCGAGATTTTAATGTCTGTTATATACAGCTATAAAACGCATTCATTTCACTGAGAGACTTGAGCAGATAAATCAAACTTTAACTATCAGGGACAGATTCTCTAGACAGTAATTAATATTTAATAATAATATATATTAAATAAAATATATAAATATAATATATATAATTAATAATATATATATATATATTATTATAAATTTAAATATTAATATATATCTATAATATATATAATATTATATTAATATATATATATATATATTATTAAATTAATTAATTTAATATATATATTAATATATATATATATATATATATATATTATATATAATTATATATATTAAATTAATAATTTCAAATTATGGGCTATTATAAAATCGTAATTTAGTTAATTAAGAGAGAGAGTTATACATTATGGAGTTTAATTATAGTGTAATGTTTGTTAACCAGTTAAGTTGAGTATATACGCACACATCACACAATACGTACAACACAAGGGAACCTAATATATCCATAAGATATAATTTATCAACATTAACCCACGTAATTCAAGTAGGAGGTCACCTTTCAACTTTACTATTATATATTTAAAATAATAAATATATATACAAATTTGAGTTGCATTAAATGCAATATGTATATGCTTTTACTTTACAGAAAGAGTAGAGTAAAATATAATAAAATAGAAAAACAATTAATATAGTATATAATAAATACTCACCTTTGTTAATAATTAATTATAATTAATAGAAGCAATAATATATGTATATTTTGAATAATCAATATAATGTATATAACTATAGAGAAAATATTATAGATACTATTACCACCATTATCATCAGATGCATAAATTCTATATATTCTATAATACTATATAAAATTAATTATAATAAAATTTAACTATATATATATATATATATATATATATATATATATATATAAATTAAAAGTATAACACTTATAAACTAATAAAAATATAAATATTATCAATAAAAATGTACACATGGTCACGCACCACTTCTACTTGGAAGGTCTAATAAAATCCAAAGGAGTATTTAGTAGGTTGGTAAAAAATAAAGTTGTAGTGCGAGAGATCAATAGACATGTATTAGCGCATGCAACCATCTCATAATATTAAATGGGTATAATTCATAGTACTCTTAAAATCACAAAAAATTGCGAGCGCTTTCACTAAGTCATTTGTAGATCAATACTTCTCCACAAAAACTATATGAAATCTTCCCACTCTTCAATCCTTCATTCCCACAAATTCGATATGTCTCGAGGAGTGATTATTTTGAAGATTTTAATACATTTTGATTATGTCCACAATTCTAATATCCCTAGATTTGTATACTAGTTCGTTTTATGTGTCTCTGAATGGTGGGTTTGTGCTCACATTGGCAGGACAATATTTGAATAATTGGCGAGGTTGTTGAACACCAGGAAATTTTATTTGCTTGCTATAACGTGAGAAGAAATGTCAGGGGCAATGTCAAAACGAGTCAATTCTTTGTGGCTACGATTGAGTATATTCTCTCATGTGTATTTTAAAATTCTTAAGGAGGGTTGCGTGGATTATCCCTCCATAATGCTATTGCCATATGTTGATACGACCGCCTGCGGCGGTTTGTATGAGTATAACCATTGAAAAGGAGCAGGAAATCGAAGAGGGCCGAGTAGACACGAACTGCGCTAGGGTTTACTGGCTCTCTAATGTAAAGTTTTTTGCCAATCAGTCGCTTGTAGCGCGAGGGATATTCTAATATAAACATACATATAATATATAATTATTGAAGTATAAAGTATGTTAATAATTTATTGATATTGAGTTTTAAAGGTATATTTTAAAAATATATTATATACACTTAGGTGGCATCACTGTATTCTCTTTGTTATATTGGACAAAGTTGATTATAAATATATAGTATATTGGGTAAATAATTTTAGTATAGAGGAGTATATAAGTGGTGAATCCGGTTAAGAAATGAGTATAATAGGTATATAGAGAAGGTAAAGAAATATATTATAGTAATTATTTATTAAACACATGGATTTATTCATTGGTTATATTATGGGTAGTTGATAATAGCTGTATTTATAAACCTTTAACGATAAATGATATAGGCAGATTATTAAATTAATATATATAATATATATAAATTAATGGGGATAAATGAATAAAAGAAATAAGTTATTTAATGAAGGTATGGAATATAGGAGAGGCAAAAATACACACTATTATGGAGAGATTTCTATATATCAGTTTTAGAAATGAGATGTATATAATATTGGAACTATAATATATATATATAATTCAGAATGGACTTATATTTATTTGTGGAAAGAATTGGCTATTTGACCCCTATATAAAAAATTATAAGGATCAAATAGCCAATTAGCCAGTGAGTTAGGTGATATAAAGAGAACCAATATTATGTATATATATATATAGGTATGGGTACCTTATAGACAAGTAAGGATTATTCACATGTATAAACGAGAAGGAAATTGTATGATGTATATATATGCTATGTATATATAATATAGTATAATATAATATACCTAAAAGGCATTAATAGTTTCAAGAGTAAAGTAGGTAATGAGGAGATGATAAATTATTTATATATGGCCATATACCAAGCCATATATAATAGAGAGTTCTAAAAAGGTATATATATTATATTTAGTTAATGTCTATAATAATATATATATATTTATAAACTTATATATATAATAATATAGAGAATTGAAATTACGAATATGTAATGTATATAATATATATAGATATATGATATATATATATAGGAGAAGCCCAAAAAACATCATCACATATCTAAACCATTGGTATTGGAGAGAAGGGGGTGGGGAAGAATGTGATAAAAGTTTTGATAAGTTCATCAAAATATATTAGTCATATATACCAAGGCAGAATATGAGCGAGGAACGATAATAAAGTAAGGAGTGTGAGCTCACCCATACTTAATAGTACGTATTATAGGTTTGTTTATAAAAAATATGTTAATTTATTTAAAATATATTGAGAAATAATTATATAATGTTATTCTAGAGGTAAGAAGAGTAATAGAAGGATATATATAATAGTCATTATAGAATATTTATATGAAAAGAGATAAAGGAAATAAGCAGAGGGATTATTTAATTATTCTCATTATTCTCTTTCCTTCTCATTAAACAAACTCCGATGCTCTACTTTAACATCGAGAGACACAATAACTATTTACGCGACTATATTATAAATGTATCTAACAATGCATATGTACATTTGGTATATAATTAAAAGCAGAGAATCATATAAGTGATCTTAGTGGATGGGCCCCACTACTCAATTACCCATCTCCTAAAATCTTGGAGTAATATAAAAATAAAGTTTTTAGAATATATATAATAGAAACTCTGTACAACGACTTTATCAAACATTCTTTCCCCACCCTTTTCTCCAATAAGGTCACCCATAACACGTGTATATTTGTGTGGCATCACTGTTGAGATGATATTATATGAAGTTGGAGGTTTTAGGGTTATTCGTTTTCGTCGATGGCATGTTCTCTCTCAAACACCAACGAAACTCCAAAAACAACTTGGACTTTGAGTTACTAAGCAAAAATTCGGCTCTACATATATATTGAGACATATCTATGATATCCGTACATCATAGAGTCAACCTATTATAGAGAGAAATCATAAACTCTATCCGAGAGTTTAATTACTTAAACTCTCATGCCTCACTACATTATACTTATTGGATAACACACCATTATTACTATATATAAAACTTGGTCGGACATACATCTAAGTCAAACAAACATCTAACCACAGGTTAATTATTTCTCTGGTACTACACAGTAGTGAAAAACCATATTAGAATTGCTGAGTATAAATACATGAGTACTCCTCCTCCATTATATATATTGCAAGTAAAACTGCTGTCCATGCTATGAGGTTTCCTCTCGCCGACTCCCTACAAATATAGCGACAACAATGTAGACACCCGAATCCCAGCACGCGTGCACCTGTCCTAGACAATCTGCTTTTGTCACTTTCTCTTCTAGATAATCCTGTTTACCCAAATGACCTAGATTGTTCGGAAATCTATTTAGGTGATTATGAAGATAGTGAACTTTTGAATGCTCAAACATTTACTTTTCATACATTCCTTCAACCTGAAATCAATCTGATTTCCTCCACCTTCATAATTAAAATACTTTCTGTGAGAGTATGTCTTGCACTACGCGCTTTTCCATCTATAGTTGGTGGCTTTATTGTTTCTCAGTACTAGAAAATTAAATTTTGAGGCACAGCATTCAGAGAGTAAACAAACGAGCTATGCGGACATACATAACACTCTAAATTATCTATTTATTAGACGTCTTGTGAACCTTTAGTAACCATACATACGCCATTGTTATAGTTAATCTACTTAGCAGTCATTTGGCGTGCCCACATCCAATGCTTTAAGCACCAGCCTTCTGAGAGTTTTTCTTAATCACCGGTAGTCATGGTACACTTGAAAAGCAGATGTCAATTTTGAAGGCAATAAAAAAGCCATCTCTCCATCCAATGATACTTAACACAACTATGTCTTTTTCACATAATTGCCTTTATCATTCATTATTGCCCAAAGATCTCACCTATGAAGTGGTGGTAGCCAATGATGCTTTTCTCTCTGAACCAACTGGCCCATTTATAACTATTTCCTCCTGCGATAGCCTAACAGTGATAAGTTTTAATTACTCCATCTTATGAAATATCGACATGTATACACCAATTAAATTAAAAGTTAGTATTCCAGTGAATATACTTGCCCTCATTGGTCTTTCATATATAAACATAATTCCCCTGCACTGGGATGCAACAGAAACTTCTCACCACATGGTAGAAACGACCTCGAACACACCGAAATGGTTACCTCCGGCCCGGGTAAAATTACCCATTGGAGCATAACATACGTGACTCACCTAAAAGAGAAACTGACGCCCCGAGCAAGAATTAATCATCTTTACACTCAACGCAAATAAACCCGCTTCAGCCCGTATGCTCTTTGTACCTCCAAAAATCTCTGCAAAATCTCATACTTAGTATTTTTATATTCTTCCTTGAGCTGTCTGAGTGTCCAATTCTCCGAGGTATCCCTACGGAAACTTAGCGACTCGTAAAAATCACCCACAACGCACAGCGCGAGGTATTGTCATTGTGCCCAATACACATTTTCAAGCTCTCCAATGGAGAACGTCATATAAAAACGACCCACTCTCCATCAGGTTGAATATCTGGTAGTTCAATTGGGATAAGAAAAATTTACGCCAATTTAGTAAAGAAGTCCAGAAGTTGTTTCCTG
>JABUQX010131570.1:0-12500 GCA_015478945.1 Trachelipus rathkii
CATTCGCTAGATAAAGAAATAAATATTCATAAAAAGCGCATCTAAATAATAATTATTATTAATAAAATGTTTGCGAATAAAACGAGATGTATAATTTTTTTGTTCCTTTTCACAAATAGTCTTTCGCCATTACAATCGAAAAGCTTACACCGGGACCAGCTGGTTTTTGACAAAACGGAGCATATCGTTTCCGAATATAATGAGACCGAAAACGCCGATAATGCTCACTCCGTCAGCGACGACGACGCCTACTACGGTGACGAGTTCGACGTTAATACCTCTACGACTATCATCGAGGGAGAAAAAAAAGACGATTATCCCACATCATCATCTTTAGAAATAATAGATCAAAAAGATTTAGAGGAAGATTTGAAACGTATCGTTAGTAACATAATGGGAAGGGATATTTTGGGACCGACGGCGAGAAGCGCATTTGAATGCGTATTCGTAATAGTCGTGTTAGTGATCATAATAATTATAGGCGTAAAAAATCGATCGTTGATACCACTACTATACGTTGCGTTTAAGGAATATATTCTAAAAAAAAATAAAGTTTCCAACGTGGAGGAGGGGGGCGCGATTAAGAAAACCGAAGATGAAAATAATATGAAAGAATTATAAAAACGGCCAAAATCTCCTCGACCAGAGAGGGGGAAAAAAAAGATCTTTTTTATCTTTTGAAAAATATTTATTAACGAGCTCCGTCGGAACGAACCTCTTAAACCTAGGGTTCGAACTCGTCCACTGATCGCGTGATAAGCCCGCCCGCGCGTAATCGTATTGACAGACAAGCGGGCAGGCGGGCAGGCGGGCAGGCGGGCAGCCGTGCAGGAAATTACACGGTTCGGCTCGCTTTTTTCACGAGTCGCCTTACTATCCGTTATAAGATCGTAAAGTCACCCGTCCAAACGGAAAACAAATTAGGTCGCGTTATGTGCGTGGGCGTTTAAAATTATTAGAATAAATACAATATAAAAATAGAAGAAGAAGAAGAAGAAGAAAAAACTTTATTTAACGAATTGTAAATAAAAAAATCATATTTCATATATTTTATTAATCAAAAATATAAAAAATAATAATAATTAAACCATTATTAAACATATTATATATAAATTATTAAAAATAAACCATGAGAAGGAATCTCCAGTATTTATCGACGCCGTCGTCGTTGATGCCCCGCCCTCGCCCTAGCTTTTCGAGCTAAAATATAATCGTATTTAAAGATAATCCTGGTTCAGGGAACGATTAAATCATTATGAGGAGATCATTATCTTCGTCTTCGACTTTATATATGTCGGACAGCGGTTCGTCAGACTCTTTTGAGCGCCCTTTGTCTCCGTCTCAACTCTCTTCCTCTTCTTCTTCTCTACTTGACCGCACCATTGTAATCCTCACGTACGTTTTTCTGGTTTATATTTCAACCGGCCTGTGGCCTCTCTTCTCAGGCGTGATGTTTTGCAAACATTTATCAACTTAGCCATTCTTAATCAATTCCGTTCTCTCTAATCCATGCATTCCAGAAATTGCCGTATTCAGAACTATGTCTTTATCTGCTATTGTTTCTCTCTTTCTTTACTTTCTTTCTTCTTTCCCTTTTCTTTCTTCTCGTATAAAATTTAGGCATCAAACTTTCATAAAATCCGGGGCTGATATACTTTATGTGAATCTCTCCCCATCCCCTTTTCTTCCTAACATCTTTGTTTCTTCTTTCTCTTTTACTCACTTTCCCTTTATAAAATTAAATCATTGTTTGTTAAATGTTTTAAATTTCACTCTTACCCGTAAACTTAAGGGGAGTTATTGGCGATTCGCAAATGTCTGAGGGACAATTATTAGCTCCGTGTAAACGGGGATTGGGCTTGTCACCATTGTTCTAGTCACGGGCATGTTGAAGATAAAACGTACTTTATCACTGCTTGTCCGGTGGCATCATGAGCTTTAGTTCTAGCGCAAGACGTTCAGGCGAATGGCGGAAAATTTCCTATCATTACTGAGGGGGGTTTGCCTCGACCTAACTCCCATATCGCCATAACCTTGAGATAAAACTGGGGTCACCTATCTATTTATATTCACAGTAATAGTTCACACTCAAGATTTATAAGTAATATATTAAAAATAGAATTAAAAAATAAATAACAAAATCTGACAAGATAGCCACTTACATGAAAATAATATATAATAATAAATAATAAACATAAATAATAATAAATAAAAAGGGTTTACATTGAAGTAATGACGTCTTGGATGAGAAACGGAGACAATATCGGCATAACATAATTTATCCACGTTATTGAGACAAAGATTGATTAGATTAATACTCAATCTGGAGAAATAAGCTGTTTTACTACAATATGAGCAACCTTCCGTGATTATTAAATATTACCCTTAATTTGGTACTCTTACTGGACATTCTTACTATCAAACTAATGTATAAGATTTTAATATTGTTTTAATTGTATTTTGATAAAACTTGATTTTACGTTTTATAGTTTATCATAGTTCGTGATATTAAAGATGTTATCAATTGATTAAAAATTTAAGCGACATAAAATGTTGTTGTAATAATATTTATATTGATATGAGTTCCTTAACTACTATTACTCACTATATTTAAAGAAGAGTTAAGTCATAAAGTATCAGACAAATTATAATTGTTATAATATTATCCAGTATATATATAATTATAATTATAATATTAAATGGACCGGAACAGGAAGTGGGTTCCGCCGGAACCGGAAACTCCTGGACCTTGGAAAAGTTCGGTCGGAACCGGAACTTTCTCGATTCCGCTAACAGCCTTACAATATTCTTTATACGAAAAACTTGTCAATTT
Organism: Trachelipus rathkii; assembly: GCA_015478945.1. NCBI lineage: Eukaryota > Metazoa > Arthropoda > Malacostraca > Isopoda > Trachelipodidae > Trachelipus > Trachelipus rathkii. The sequence continues at coordinate 2,834 of JABUQX010131570.1, forward strand.
ACAACAAGTGGAGTTTTCTCTAGCATATTGGCATGTGTTTGTTCAATAAATTCATATTGTTGGCTCTTACCATTAAGGTTTTTTGTAATGCCAAATTTTTGAAATATATATATAACGGATCAGTTAAAAATTTATGTTAAATAAATATTTCCAAAAGACTATAGACTATAAAATTAAAGAAACGTCTTACGGGTCTTCAAAAGTTATTAAAAATCAATTTCGTAGGAAGAATGAATAGAAAAAAATCCTAGTCGTGACTTGAGCGAGCAGGTGATATAAGTATATAAAGTTTTAAACAATTAATTTAGGCAATATAGAACCTACACTTGTAGAATGTAAGGGAGAGGAAGAAATGTTGAGTTATTGTTGTGATCAGAATCAAGTTTAGCACCCGGGTTATCGTTTTGGTAATTTGAGCTGCGCTGCTCGTAAGACATCCGCTCAGTTTTTAGCACATTAAATCAAGCGAACGATTTTTTTCATAAAAGTTTCATCTTTTATTTTGTTTTACAAACCAATTAAATCACACTATGGTCTGGAATAAAAGAAATATAAAAAAATAAACATGGTTCATTATAATCACTGATTCTCAACTATTGTGGATGGAGTTTATCGATTGTAGTAGTAAGATTAAGTAATTTATTGAATTTTTAATTCACAATCAAACGCCCTTACGGGGCGCCATCTTGTTGTTTACATTTTTTTCGTAAAAACTTGCTAAATTCGCCAAGCACGGAAAATAGCAACCTACAGAATTAGGATTCCTTACTTTATTTGACCATTTCACAGTCCGATTTTTGAGCCAAAAGTTTTAAACATGAAAAGCATAAAGGTAGCATTTTCTACGTTTCGTAAGCACAATGCTAAAAACGACTGCTTAAAATACATATTAGAGCAAGTATTTTGTAAAATAAAAAAAACCCGCCTCTCTCTCTCTTTCTTTCTCTCCTCTCTCTCTCTCTCTTTCCACAGTATAAAAAACCGCCTCTCCTCCTCTTCTCTCTCTCCTTGGTCTCTCTCTCCGCCTATCCTTCTCTCTCCTCTCTTCTCTCTTCTTCCTCTTCTCTATCTTCCTCACTCTCTCCTCTTCTCTCTCTCCCTCTCTCCTCTTACCTTCTCTCTCTCTCATCCTCCCTCTCTCTTCTCTCTCTCCTCTCTCTCTTCTCTCCTTCTCTCTCTCTTCTTTTCCTCTCCACTCCCTCTCTCTCTCTCGCCCTCTCTCACTCTCTCTCTTCTGTGTCGCGCGATTCTCTCTCTCTCTCTCTCTTTATCTTCTCTTCTTCTCCTCTCTTCCTCCTCTCACGCTTCCATCAAAACCTGATAACAACTTGTATTTTACTGTTAGGGAAAAGAAAAAAAATACATATTTTTGTGAATTGGTGATAACCCTTTAATGTGTTTTACTTTAAGAAACTGTGGGTATATATCTTTATTACTAATAGATACTGAAAGCCAACTTATTTGTTGATGGAATCAAAATTAGATTCAATCCAATTTTTCTTCTCGTTTTTTTAAGAAAGACATTTGAAGAAGTGGAAAGTTCTGGTAAATCCGGCCGAAACCAAAGTTATTCCGGTCGAAACCGGAACTTTTAAAAAATTCGAGGTTCGCCGACTTTTGTTCGGAACATCCCTAATAATATATTTAATATATAAATATAATTTAATATATATATATATTATAATATATATATATAATATATATTATATATATTCTTATATATATAAATATATATATATATATTATATAGAAAAAGTTAGAGTTTAGTGATACATTTGAGTTTTTCTTACTATATTTCCGGGTCTGTGAGCTCCAAAACTCTAAAGTTACTTTACTACCTTTTGGTAGTAAGAATGAAAACTATACTTGTAGTAAGTCAAAATTGCTTTTTAGTAAAGTAGAAAATGAACTTTTTGTTTGTCGTATAAATGACACGCTAATTTAAACTATATATTCTCTTTATTATTAAAAAGAAATAGTAATTTACACTGGTTGAAAAAGTTGTTATTTCCTACTTTTGTGGTTTCATTGTGTATGGTAAAAAATATTTCCAATTACCCCCCATCATTATCAGAACTAGAATTTACTTCATACTCATATATTTATGTCAACCTCACCATCATTGAACTCATCTTAAAGATCGTCCTAAGATTCAATCAACCGCCAGTGGGGATTCGACTCCCACCACTTAGCTACCTACATGTTGTCTAACCACCGAGACCAAAGGAAAGAAAATGAGATTGGACGATAAAATAAATTTTATTATATCCAATAGCTAATTATATAGTATATTATAAATATATATAATATATATATATATATATATATATATATATTATATATATAATATATAATATATATATTATAAAATTATATTTATATATTATATTATTATTATATTATTTTTATATATTATTTATATATTATATATATATTATATATAGTTTCAAAATTAGGGTTCCTGAGTCATTATGGAAGTCGATTGACTTGGATTTTTGTATAATCGTTAATTTTGACGATCTTAACGAGTAAAATTAAGGGTTTCCCCTGGCAGTGAGATCAATTTTGACATTCAAGCTGACCAATATTTTTAGCTTTGGAAAGTTAGGAAAGTCTTAATAACACACTTTTTTCCCTCCCCTCAATTAGGAGTTCTGGTTGATGTATCCGTCCCCCTCAGATGGTAACCTCTTTATTAGGGTTAACAGTTGTGGTAGCTTTCAGCGCAAGACTTTGTGAGCCTTGGGGGGGTGGGTGTTGTCCCCTTTTGTTTGTACTGTATCCTGGCTGGTAGTGATAAGGGTGCAGAGATTCGGAGATTTGTACCGGTGATATCTGGCTTTGCGGAGACTTGGCATGCTGGATGTCGAGGTAGCCGTAGGGGGAGCGCTACATTTCACTCCTACAACGTGAGGTTTGTCCTAGGCCCGCATAAAAATAGAAAAAAAGATTAACCCGTTAGAAAGGATCCAATATATATTGGATGGCATAAGATGGAGAGTATCGGAGGACTTGCCGGGTTTACAGGGACCCCCCTCCCCAGGAGGGAAGGGGTCGACAAGAATGAAAAAGAGAAGAAAGTGGAAAACTGGATGGAAAAAGGAAGGAGGGGGAAAAAGAGATAGGGAGAAGACAATGGAGAAAGGGAGACTGAGTAATAGAGCGAGAGAAGGAAAGAGTTGGAGAGAAGGGAAGGTCTGATCAGGTGTCAAAAACCCTACTAAAACACAATGGTATATTTATATTCACAAATCAAAACAAATATTATATGCTACGAATACTACAAGGCACGCGCTACATGAAAATATATTATAAAACCCCACGACAATAGCCCGTGAGATATGGTGGTCAGTAGCAGAAGAAGGAGGAGAGATTGCGAATATATAGATTGCGTCTAGGGTGAAATAGGGAGCTTAAGACAACATAAAGATTGTGGAGAAAAACATAGTACAGCACTGTTTTTGGAATTGATTTTTGACTATTTGAAAGAGAGTGAGGAATGTTACCACGCAGACTAAATATTATCAAAAGTTTATCAAGAAAGGTTTTCTATTTTATCAGTAGAATGCTTTATGTCGTATCCCTTGTTTGAGATAAGGGGAAGATGAGTATTTTTCATCTCTAATTGAAAAGGTTGTTATATCTTCACTGTAGGTCCTTAAATGTAAGGTGACAGATGTAACACCGATTTTACCTTTGGAGCACAGAAAGAGAAACAGGAGAGGTACAGCTCACGTTTACAAAGAGAGAAGAGTGAGATTCTACGATCAGCGTCTGCGGGACGATGTAGCGTTTTGGAGAGCGGATAATGGGACGGGACAGCTTAGAGAAGAGAACAGACATTGGAGATACGAAATAATAAGAGAAAGGTTGGCAGGTAAGCGCTATACTTGATAGGTTGAATATGTATGATTGCAAAGCCAATTGTAGGTCGGTGGGTGTTAGTAATAACTCATCACTGACGATGAATAGCGATTGTGCAAAAGAGAGTTGTGTAAAGAGTAAGGTGTATGCGCAATTAGTAGAGAATTATAAGACTGGAGTGGAAAAAGCATATCGCGGGAAAACTGGAGATCCTGTAAAAAGAAGGAGGGAGAACTACACTAGAAGAGACACGGTGTATTCCGGGAAGCTCGGTGGAGGAGCTAAATAGAGTAAATGTTAAAACTGGATTGTCGAATAAGCAGGAGACACGAGGGAAGATGAGGTTTGGAAGATTATCTAGAAGAGAAATTGTTCAAATCCAGAAGAGTCGCCCTGACCTCCCCTGACAGCGATGTCATGACGGGAAACCTGTTCAATTTGAGACGAGGAACGCTGGTGTAAAATATTATCACATATAAATAAGTTAAAATATATTATAAATTATTAATAATAAAAACTAAGGTATCTTATACTACTATAGTGTATATAATATCTATAATATATTTATATTATATTTTATACGTAATATATATATATAATACTTATAATATAATATGGTAAACTATAGTTTCTGAGTCTGACCATTTGATTTCGATACCTAGGGTAGTTAAATGTACTTCGATACTCTAAAAAAAATAGTTGAAGTTATATCGATATATATATATTATTTATATCTTATATAGCTGAATATCTGCATACTATAATCTATCAGTGTATATAATATATAATATTTTAATATATATATAATAACTTTATATAAATATTATTAATATATATACTTACTCTATAAGTATATATATGTTCCGTAGGGTTTTGCTCTAACCTTTACCCTTTTCTTAATATTTGATGATGTATTTGTCGCTTCATAGCCATTGCCTATAGGTAAGTGACCATGATACATATAGTATGTTGATCGGGTTGCCGTAAACCTAAACCTAGTGTAACCTCCCCAACCTTTTTCATAACTTAACTACATTACAAAAGCCGTAAGTACGACCTATTATAGATGGAACGTCGTATTAGCTATAGTCAGCTTAGACTATACTTGAATTGAGATTGTACATTTGAGCGTAATACAGTAGACCTTACGTATAGATAAATTTCAAAATAATACTTATTCCTCCTCTTATATATATTTCACAACGTTTGTCACATTTTCCACCAAAGGCTTTTTATTAGTATTTATGGCAAAAAATGTTGCAATAGACTAAAACTGTAAAATCGTTTCTTCAAAGAATTTTTCGAACAGTAACAAATCTTTTGAAATTTCATATTTGGAAATAATAAATACGGAAAACAAACATTATGTCTGACATTATTACCGCTATCTACAACTCATAAAAATGTATGCCTTATTAATATTTCAATATATATATTATATTACATATTATAATATATTTATAATAATATATAATATATATTTATATTATAATATATATATTATATATAATATATATTATAATATATTATATAATATTAATATTATATATTATATATAATTAATTATATTTATAATTTTTATTGCTTCCATATATATTTTTATTTTCCCAAATAGCATTTATAATTTATTATATATATTAATATAATATATTTTATATTTATAATTATTAATTTATAATATTAATATAATTATTATATATTTAATATTATATATATATTTAATATATTATATTATATATATATATATTATATAATATATATAATATATTAATATATATATGGGTAGCACTAAAATTCAATATTTATTATATATATATTTATCCAGATATACTAATAGATACTACCCATGAATTGATATATACATTTAATAATCTATAAAACAGCTATCGGCAATAAAATAATTATTTAATTTAGTAAAATAAAAAGAAAATCCAGGTGTACTTAAAAAAGATTTATTTTAATTCTTTAATAAATTATTTAATTAAATTAAAACTACTTAACTTTAATTTATTAGTATAATTTCTTTCTTGAGTTCTTCAAGAAGTACGTCTTACACAATCACCTTCCATTCTGCAGTAATACGAGAGCAAGCGTGTTTACCTTCCTTGTTAAATTTGATTTTTGTTGGTTTTTTTATTTTTTGGATCTTTTGATTTGTTTTTTTTCTTTTTTATTCTACCTATGTTTATAGGTTGGGTCTGAGAGGTATATGCATCCTAGACAGCGAGGGGACAAAAATCGAGGGCATACGTCTCTTCCCGTAGAAGTTGTCGACGACCAGAGGCTCATGATCATAAAGGGAGAAATAATGAACACGCGCTGGGCGTAAACCCCAGACTCGTCTCTTTGTTGTTTAACCCCGTAGGGTAATCCTTTAGTTAACAAAGAAAAAAATTCAAACATTGGTGGCCCTTTGCGCGTTCCTCGGAGTACTAGGGATTTCCTTCGTATTGTCAACAACGGTAATTATTTATTTAACAGTACTCTACCAACATTTTTATCAGCAATTTTAAATTTTAAACTTTGCGATATTTTTTTTCATTATGGTAATTTTTTTTTCACTTTATACATGTTTTGGTAATTATTAATTGTCTCCTCTGATTAATAAAATGATATTAATTTTCGTGTAGCTGTTATTACTTTTTTAGTTACATGATGTTTGTCCTTTCGGTGTTAAACCTCTGAATATAAAGAATATCTCACTATATCAAGATAGTTTTACTTACGCAAAATAGTATTTGAGATTAATATACGAGTAAGTTCGAGATTATATATATTAGTATATAGGTAGTATATTATTACTATTATCATATTACTATTATACTATATAATTACTATAACTGGAGTACTCACTTATATTATATATCTATATATTTATATATATATATATCTTAGATATCGTTCGGGATATATCGATCGAAAGTATCAGATGGGTTCAAATTTTTAGCACCATATATATATATAGTATATATATATATATATATACTCACTATATATATAATATATAAGGACCTATATATATTATATTATTCTATATTGTAGGGTATATTATATAGATATATATCAATATATATATATATATATAACTAAATATATATTATTATAATTATCGATCAATATAATATATAATATATTTCTGGCTCCGGCCACTCACGCCATTTGTCTTAAACCGCGAGTGCAGGGCCGGTGCATTGTTCCTTAAGTGTTGCTGTAGTGGAAGTATTTATTTATTTATTTTCCAATTTAAGTTTTGTACACTAAATGCACAATACGGGTTTCCCTCATTTAATTAGTTTTAACTATGATGGTTTTAATATGTGTTGAAACAAAGTTAAATCGTTCGTTTTAATATTTTATTTATTTTATTTTATTTTACTTTTGTTAGATAGTCTATATTAGATAGTCATAGTTACTGTGTTTGGCACTTTAATTTAGTACTTTACACAAAAAAAATAGGTAATTTAGCTAGCACAAGGTTACATAGTTTTTTTTTTCTTCTATTTAGTTCAATAAATTTTAAGTTTTTTTCTTTTTTATAAACGTAACGTAACATTTACCTGTTCCAGTAACTATTGCTGTACTTTACTCATTATTACTCGTGTGTAGAGATTTGTTTTAGTTTCTTTTGTATTCGTGAATGGCTAGGAGAAGGAGGCTAAAAAATTCAGCATTCTTAACAATCTAGTACAGTTGATCAGGGGATCTATAAATATTCCAGATCGCCCTAACCAATTCTTAAACAGTCCTGACTTATGCTTCATACTTTATCTTCAGTATCTCTATCCTGACCTAAGCTTACTTTCTGACACTTTAATCGGGCTAATTTGGGGTCATTTCATTGCTTCTTTGCTAACTACCGTTGGAATGAATCCTTCTTGGTTCTCCTACTAATAAAAATTTCTGCCCCACCCCTTGACGCAAACATCTCTAATGACTTCTGTAAATCTGCCTTTTCTCCTCTTTTTCGTTCTGACGCATCTGTTGTTAACACTCTTTCTGAAAAGGCTGATCTCTTTGGTCTTCGATTTTCATCTAATTCCAACCAGGACAATTCCGGTACCCTCCTCCTCCTCCTCTCAGGTGTCCCATGTCTCTATCTGTCATTACTCATGATCGGGTGCAGGTGATCCTGTTCAATAAATGTTTAGAAGGCTAGTGTCCCGGCTGGCATTCCTCCTCGTGTAATGAGGGAGTGTGCTTCTAAGATTGTGCCTATCCTTCTATCCTTATTCACCTCTACTCTCTATGCCTTAATACTAATACTTTTTCCTCAGTGCTGGAAACGCGCATATGCTCAACCGATCCAGAAAAAGGGTAACCGCTCTGATCCCTCTAATTCTGTCTAAATCTTTGAAACCTTAATGAGACTTTCAAAGATTTTAGATTCTCATTTCCTGGATCATCTGGAATCTTATTGCCTTTTTTCTGATCATCAGTATAGCTTTCGTAGCTCGAGGTCAACTAGTGACATACTTTCCTACCTCACTGATCTATGGTCTTCTGCCCTAAGGGACTATCAGGAAAATTGTATCTTTTCGCCTGACATATCGAAGTCTTTTGACCTGGTATGGCGCGCGTTGCTGCTCTCTAAGCCACCTTCCTTTGGGTTCCCTCCTTCTCTTTAATTATTTATGTATATTTTTCTTTCAGATCACTCAATATTAGCTCTTGTTGATGGAGCGACTTCTTCCTCTTTTCCTATTAATGGTGGTGTTCCTCAAGGTTCTATCCTATCTCTAACTTTATTCTTACTTTTCATTAGCGATCTTCTTGGATTTCTAACTCTGCTCATTCTTATGTCGATGAATCAACTCTCCATTTTTCTACTCATTTCAAATCTGCTACCTCTTTTGCAGCTAGAGTTAACTCTCGTCTTCAGCTTTCTGATTCAATTCCTGCAAACCTGGGTGGGATTTCTCGGTGGGGTCATATCAATCTTGTGAAATTAAACTCTTTAAAAACTCTTCTTCATTTATCACTCTCAAAAACACCTCCCAAATTTCCTATCATCTTCGGCGGCTCTAACGTCTCACATGAGAATAGCAAACATTCTTGAATTAAATATAAGCAACATATTGTTTTGGCAACCTCGTATCACAACAGTTGCTAAAGTAACTTCAAAGAGGTGGGGGGATCTGTCCAGATTGTGGGAACTTTTTTACTTCTGCTCATTTACTCCAGTTATATAAGGGTCTAATCAGCCCTTATATGGAGTACTGTTTTCACATTTGTGGTGCTCTGTTTTCACCCTCGTTTTGGATAGAGTTGAGCTTAAGTTTAAGAGACTAATAAACTCTCTATCACCTACTTTCAAACTCCCTTGACCCTCTTTCTCTGCCACGTGACATTAGCGAACTATTTCTTTTCTATAGATATTACAACGGCAGGGGCGCGAAGGAGTTGGCCTCTGGCATTATTGCACCTTTGCACCGCCCTCGTATCATAAAGGGCTCCTTGCTCTCACGTGAATTCTTTTTGGAGTATTGGAAACTCAAGACTCGGTCGCTGTGGTGCCTCCTCCTTTCCAGCCCCATCAGCTCTGTGGAACTCCTTGGCGTCATTTGTTTTTCCTGTTGTTTTTATTATTCCTCTCTTTAAGGCTCAGGTCTGTGCCTAGCGGAGGGATTTGAGTTAGGCATGGGATTGGGTGGAATTTCTTTCCTTTTTATTTTTTGCCCCCTTGAAAAGGGCCCTGCCCGTCAGTGGTGGTAACAAGTAATATATATATTATATATATATTTATATATATATATATAATAAATGAACAATACATATGTTATGCAGTACATACACAAATAATATA
>JABUQX010131570.1:20000-27500 GCA_015478945.1 Trachelipus rathkii
GTATGCAAATCAATAAAAGTGTGTACCAATACGTACCAATACGTGCTTTACCATTTTTAGTTGTAATTTGTATGAAATCAATGAAATTGTGCAACCATTGTTGAATGTGTTACCATTACCCGTTCTACTCTTGTATGCAAATCAATAAAGTGTACATGAACTATTAACTTCAGCTTCTTACCTATTATACTATTATATGCAAATCTATAAAATGTACAGAAACCATTGACATCAGCATTACTTCAATATCACATGAGGCAAAATCAACAAAATGTACACGAACTACTGACATCAGCTTTACCATTATAATATTATATACAAATCAATACAACTACTTTTTACCAATTTTACCATTTACCATTACAATTTACCATTATATGCAAATCAGTAAAGTAAGCCCACTTCTCAACGTGAAGCAATTTAAAAGTGAAAATATAATCCTCAAAACTTAAAGGAATTTAGAACTCCTATATTTTAAGATAATTATTTTTCATAGAAATATTCATTAAATTTTATTATTTTAATTCATATTTCTTGTAACTGGGGGAAAAATAGTAAAGGGGGATCACTTTCTCCCCCTACACTTGGGGGAATAAACGTGAAGAATTTAAATTTTTGAATTTCGGAGTTTCATTTGGAAATATATTTTAAATTTATTTTGTTTATTTTCTTAATTAAATTTTTTCCATTTTTAAAAATTTTTAGCCTAAATTTTGAATAATATATGCACATATAAAGCATGCACACGTAACATATATATATATATATATATATATATATATATATATATATATATATATATATATATATATATATATATATATATATATATATATATATATATATATATATATATATATATATATATATATATATATATATATATATATATATATATATATATATATATATATTTTAAATTTATTTTGCTTTATTTTCTTAATTAAATTTTTTCCATTTTTAAAAATTTTTAGCCTAAATTTTGAATAATATATGCACATATAAAGCATGCACACGTAACATATATATATATATATATATATATATATATATATATATATATATATATATATATTGCTTACTACATAGTATTCTGATATATATATATATATATCCATATATATTTGTATATATATATATGTATATATATATATATATATATATATATATATATATATATATATATATATATATATATATATATATATATATATATATATATATATATATATATATATATATATATATATATATATATATATATATATATATATATATATATATATTTATATATATATATATATATATAGTATATATATATATATTTATATATATATATATATATATATATATATATATATATATATATATATATATATATATATATATATATATATATATATATATATATATATATTTTTATTTCTTCCCCTCAGGAGGCCTACGGCCTGTCAGCGGAGACAACATCGATTTCCACGCAGTCCTTTCCAGAAGTACACCATCCTCCATCAGCTGGCGCATCGCGGGCAGTCCATGTCTTCTCAGGGCTCTCTCCACGCAATCTTTCCATCTTCCCCTCGGTCTTCCTCTCGGCCTTACTCCCTCCACTCTCCACCACCACCTTCTACTCGCGACTCGTTCTCCCGGCATCCTTACTATATGCCCCCACCATCTCAGTCTCGCCGAATCTATCCTGTTCAACACAGGCACCACACCAACTCTCTCCCTAACCCATTCGTTTCTCACTCTATCTCTCCTCGTCTTTCCCACTATCGTCCTCAACACCTTCATTTCAGCAGCTTCGATCCTTTTTTCCTCTCTTGTTGTAATGCTCCATGTTTCTGCTCCATATGTCAATGTGGGTACCAGTATGCTATCAAATATTATCTTTTTCACTTTTATATCTATCACCCGATCCTTCATAATTGGAAATAACGCTCTCATTGTTCTTCCGTATTTTTCCATTCTTGCCTCCACTTCCCGTACATATTGTAAATACGCCACCCAGGTACACAAACTGATCCACATTTCTCAATCTTTCATCATCAATGACGATCTCCACTTCTCCCTCATCCTCTCTACCCACTCTCATTATCACTGTCTTTTCTGTATTCATCTCTAAACCAATCTCCTTCAAATTTCTGTCAAAACTTTCCATAAGTCCTCTCAATACTCCCTCCTCCCAACTCCAACATGCCAAATCATCCGCATACACCATTATATCACCATCCAGATTCGGAAATTCCTCTTTAACCTTTCTGATTACTACATCTAAGTAAGCTATAAAGAGTAAGGGAGACAGGACACTGCCCTGTCTGACTCTCGTCCCCACCTCAAACCATTTCTCATTTTTACATCCAGTTCTCACTTTACACTCACAAACGCTATACAAGCTTTTTATTGCTCTCCTCAGTCTTTCCTCCACTCCGTACACTTCCCCCAACATCCTCCAAAGTCTGGCTCTGGGTACTGAGTCAAATGCCTTTCTTAAGTCCAGGAAGGCTATATATGATGTTTTATTAAATTCCCAGCTCTTCTCCAACACTATTCTTAAAGCAAACAACAGATCCGAAGTACTCCTGCCCTTCCTGTACCCATATTGTTCCTCTCCCAACTGTATCTCTATCACTCCTCTTAATCTTCTTTCTAAAATCCTTTCGTACACTTTCGCTATATGATCCAATAAAGCTATTCCTCTATAGTTTCCACAATTTCATATTATTCATTAATGAATTATAATCGTGTGTGCGCTCCCCTTATATATATAAAAAAAATACAATATATATATATATATATATATATATATATATATATATATATATATATATATATATATATATATATATATATATATATATATATATATAAATATATATATATATATATATATATATATATATATATATATATATATATATATATATATATATATATATATATATATATATATATATATATATATATATATATATATATATATATATATATATATATATATATATATATGTATATATATATATATATATATATATATATATATATATATTGTTATGTATATATATATATATATATATATATATATATATATATATATATATATATATATATATATATATATATATATATATATATATATATATATATATATATATATATATATAAGGATGACAGAAACACTCATGCTGGAGATAGATAATAAATTTCAAACTCTGCAAAACGATGATGCATGTGCAATAGCAACTTTTCTAAATCCTAGATACAAAACAAAATTTCTTGACCATATGTTTTTGAAAAGAGGGTTAAAATTAATTTAGGATGCCTATGTGATGAAATGCTGCTAAAGGCAGAAATATCACCAGCCAATAAAAAGCAAAAGATCACAGAAACAGACACGCAATTACCATCTGTTAGCGATCATTGCTGAATCCATGAACGTTCTTTTGGCTTCTAGCAGCGATGAAGAGTCTTGTTCAGAGGTGTCAAAAGACACTCTATCATTGATCGAAGAATATCAAAAGAGAAAAAGCTTGGAATCAGATAAAGATCCACTGGTTTTGTGGCGTGATAATTGTAAAAGTTTTCCACATCTTGCAGAAGTCGCCAGGGAATTCTTAGCATGCCCATCAACAAGTGTAGCTAGTTTGCGTCTTTTAGTGGTGCAGATCTCATTTACAACGAAAAGAGAAGCAAACTCTCCTCTGAAAGGGCTCTGAAGCTTTTGTTTTTGAAGCATAATTTGAGAATTATTAATTTCAAGCATTAATATATAACCTTTTTCCAAATTGGTGGAGGCTTGGGAAAGAGGTTTGTGGGGTGCAAAAGAGTTGGGTCCAAGCGTCCTGCACTCTGGTAACACGGGTATATATATATATATATATATATATATATATATATATATATATATATATATATATATATATATATATATATATATATATATATATATATATATATATATATATATATATATATATATATATATATATATATATATATATAGTACCTGTGGCTAAAACTCTAAAAACTTAACTATCCGCTATCCGCATCCGCAATCCGCGGATAGTGATTTTAACTATCCGCATCCGCATCCGCGGATAGTGAAAAATCACTATCCGCTACACTTAATATATATATATATATATATATATATATATATATATATATATATATATATATATATATATATATATATATATATATATATATATATATATATATATATATATATTGACAACAGTCAAAGAAATGTAAATTGCATTTTGTCAAATTGTCAAAAATGTTACAATTTTCAGATCAAAACAGATTTATTTTTCATATGTTTTAAAATAATCTTTTTGTTTTATGTATAAATTCTCATACCTTTTTGAATGTACTTGAAATAGGTCAAAAAAATACTTCTTGAAATCGAGCCGATTTGAAGAGGATATTATTTGACATAAGATATATTGTATGAGTAGTTTTAATGTTAGAAAGATTTTGATAATTCCAATATCTTAACACATTCTCTTCTGTGTAATTCTCGTATTTTTCATTAACAACACACACACACACACACACACACACACACACACACACACACACACACACACACACACACACACACACACACACACACACACACACACACACACACACACACACACACACACACACACACACACACACACACACACACACACACACACACACACACACACACACACACACACACACACACACACACACACACACACACACACACACACACACACACACACACACACACACACACACACACACACACACACACACACACACACAGGCGCAATAAATGATTTTCACGGGGGCACACACACACACACACACACACACACACACACACACACACACACACACACACACACACACACACACACACACACACACACACACACACACACACATACACACACACACACACACACACACACACACACACACACACACACACACACACACACACACACACACACACACACACACACACACATATATATATATATATATAGTAGATATATATATATATATATATATATATATATATATATATATATATATATATATATATATATATATATATATATATATATATATATATATATATATATATATATATATACTCATTTAGAATAGGTCTGATTTTGCATTTAAAAAGGACGTTTAAGGGTCGTCTGTTCTGTAAGAGGAAGAATCCTCTCCTTCATTCTTTTTTTGCTCTCCCTCTCTTCACTCTTTTATTATATTAGAAAATAAATTTTATTCACCGGCATGAAGCTGCTCATTATATATATATATATATATATATATATATATATATATATATATATATATATATATATATATATATATATATAGTATATATATATAGTATATATATATATATATATATATATATATATATATATATATATATATATATATGGCTCTTGTCTATTATCTGTTTCTGATAAGTTAATTCAATTTTTTTATAACTTACGTTATCGAACAAAATGTATAAGAGTGCGCATTGCGACAAAAGCATGCTTTTTTTATAAACAAATACAAATTGAAACAAAGCAAAGTGAAATAAATTAATAACCTAAGTTTAGTAAGGTTAAAATTTTACGTTAAGTAAGGTTATGTTGAGTTACGTTAGTTTACATAGATTTAAACTTTTAAAAAATATATTTTTAAAGGCGTGTAGCTCTTTTATTACTATAGTTTAAATTTGACTCTACACAGTTTTATTTGACTTTTATGAAATGTGTTCGAATCCATGCAATCGATATGTATATGGATGTGGAGGCAGATAACAGACATGATCCAAATTTCATATATTTAATATATATATATATATATATATATATATATATATATATATATATATATATATATATATATATATATATATATATATATATATATATATAGAAAGAAAGAAATATATATATATATATATATATATATATATATATATATGTATATAATATATATATATATATATATATATATATATATATATATATATATATATATATATATATATATATATATATATATATATATATATATATATATATATATATATATATATATATATATATTCTAGGTGATATTTATATATATATATATATATATATATATATATATATATATATATATATATATATATATATATATATATATATATATATATATATATATACTATTTCCCAGGTGATATATTTAGTCAATATAGGATATTTTAAGTGCAGTAAGGGAAGACATGATGATTGGTGGCGACGCGGTCAGGACATATGAAGATCTTCTTCGCATGGTTATAGGGCGACAGGGCTAGCAACCCGGTCCTTTCCTTTTGCTTGAATCACTCTTGGTCCAGCGTTGGGATCTTATGTGCCTATAAGCAAGATCCTCTGGAGAGCTCTAGGAGAACCAGTTTTGAGGACTAATGGGAGAAGATGCTGGTTTACTGAAATGTGCAAACCCTACCTGGAGAGTTTTTAACTTGAGGACTGGCGTCCAAACCATTGAGTCAGAGAAATGGCTTTCTGGAGTGTTCTAGGGTTAAAAGTTTCGGACCAGAAGGAGAAGACGCTGGACCTACTGACAGGGCGAAAGCTCTTCCTGGGAGTTGTTATAGATTATATATATATATATATATATATATATATATATATATATATATATATATATATATATGTATATAGGTAGTTGTATATATATTGATATATATATATATATATATATATATATATATATAGAGAGAGAAATATCTCTTTGTGTTTTTATATATATTATATATATATATATATATATATATATATATATATATATATATATATATATATATATATATATATATATATATATATATATATATATATATATATATATATATATATATATATATATATATATATATATATATTTTAAATATCTTTATATATATATATATATATATATATATATATATATATATATATATATATATATATATATATATATATATATATATATATATATATATATATATATATATTCTTTAAAAATAGTTTTATAAATTTGAATTTGCTTTAGTTCGGTAATAAATTAGTATATGCATCGCAATAACTTATGGTGTGAATACTTAACCTTCTCATTTTAAGCATTGACACTGTTTTTGTTGTTTGCATGTTAAGTAACTTTAGAATAGAGTGATAAAAAAAAACCTTGTTGCTGTTATAGCGTTGAACAAGTGTAGTTTATAAAAGAGGGCCATTTTCAAGACTCTACAACCTCATGAGTATTAGCAGTATGCTTGTGTACTGAGCCATAAATTTAAAAACAGGACACTGGTGATGTGATGGATTGCCACAGATCTGGTAGACAATGTTCCACTTGGATAATGAACTGACGAAATCTTCTTCGTAAAGAGGACATCATTTACGTGAAATGCAAATTCCTGAGAATTCCATGTCGCTCATTGTCATAGAGAACTTCTGGTTAAAGGTTTACCAAAAACGT
>JABUQX010131571.1:0-7500 GCA_015478945.1 Trachelipus rathkii
CGGTATTACTTCGTTCAGTTTGTTTGAACCGTTTTCGCATTTATCGTGAAACCTTTCGCGTTTCATTTTTATAACTAATATATATATATATATATATATATATATATATATATATATATATATATATATATATATATAATATATATATATATATATATATGTATATATATATATAACAACATATATAATACATATATATTTTATATATATATATATATATATATATATATATATATATATATAGACGTATATATATATATATATAGAAATATATATATATATATATATATATATAATTTAGTGATAGTACGTTTGGTCACGACCAGCCTTTTCGATATGAAGGAATAGAGATATAGGTCTGAAACTTGGAATATAATCTATGTATGGGATAAGCTCAAATCCGTGTAAATTTCAAGTTGGTGGGATGTATATAGAGAGGTCACCCCGAGGGTGGACGCCGATATTGCCGCTTACGCCCTTGTGGCTGCTTCTGAGCTACCGACATTAGGCCTAAAACGACCATTTGAAGGTCAGACAGACCGAAGGTTAAGGTTAAGATTTTGTTGAGTAATGTTAGGTTTGCCCAAGAATTTTGCTAATGTCTACGTTTATTCATAGTTCAAAATGATGTTATACTCGAGATGGGTGATACTTTGATGATGATAGTGTCAATTTCATAGTTCAAGATGCCAGTATGCATTATGATTGGTAATTTTTAAGGAATTTGTTAGATGATACATCTGCACTTATTGCTGATATGCAGGAAAACGAGAACATATCATTGTATTAGCCTTAATCTGTTAGCTACACTTTACCCTTTGGTAAGTGAGAATTTCAGGATGTTAACTGATTATTCATGCATGAGGTATGTTAGGTTTGCATTTGTACATTATATTCTTAGTTCAGGTTGTGACATGTTAGCTTTATTGATTCTAAAACTTTGTTGCGTAAGCTTATATATTCATGGGTCGAATCAGTATATAAAAGAACTTATTAAAAGTATGAATAAGTTTGTTTGTATGCAATGCCTAGTTACTTTACTGGCTAAGTCAGTGGAACTTTCATTAATGGCTATTTATTGGTGCATGCAGTTGTGTTGGGTTTGTCATTGTACATTATACTTCTTAGTTCATATGATGCTATATTAGGTTTATTATTGTGAAAACATTGTAATGTTAGCATATATTCGTTAGTATATAAAGAACTTATTTTTTGTACTATGTTTATCCGAAATGATACTCGAAATGCTACGTAAATCAATAGTGTTAATGTAAAATTAACAATGATATGTTAGAGATATGTTTGAAAAAGTGTGAATAGGTTACGTTTTTTTGCTGTTACTGCTACTTTAGTGTTTTTAAGTATGGAACTTTGTTAATGTTGGTAGTTTATTCACCCGTATGGTGTGTTAGGTTTGTCTTTGTCCATTGCACCTTATATTCTTAAATTAGAGTAATGCTATATTAGCTTTATTAATGTGAAAACAAGGTTACGTTAGCATATATTCGTCAGTTTGGTATATAGAGAACTTATTTTTGTACTATGTTTATTGTTGTTGTTGTTATTGTTATTTGTTGAGTATGTTGTTATTTATTTGTTAATTTGTTGTTGTTTATTTGGCATTTATTTGTTGTTATTTATTTGTTGTCTAACGAGAATATATACCTTTTGAACTGATATGGTTTGTTCGTGCGTTTGTAACTGCTTGTTTACTTTCTTCTGATTGGTTGAAAGAAAGAATCTCATTACCTATAAGGGTTGTTTACGCTTACGATTTCCGTCAGTAGGACATTTTTTCGCTGTACTGGTACGATGACATCTCCTCGCATCTCTACATCTGTTGTTGATATCTTCACGAGGAGCTTCGTTATTCCCAATGATGTGTCATTTATATTTAATCGTAAACCAAATGGCAGTCGTTACGTTGCTTGTATTTCTGCCAAAGGGTCAAATAATAGACCTTTATTCGTTTGTGCTGATGGATTCATCAAGATTATCGACATCGCTGCTGCATGGTTAGAGGATAAGTGTGTGTATCCGAAAGATCAACGTTTAGTGAAATATCTAACTGGGAAGACAACATAAGTGGTTCTAGTAGAATAGACGTTGTGTTCTCGTCGTGTGACAATATTAAAACCCTTGATGTACGCCACTACTGGAAACCCATCGATTGTGTAACCTTCTATCGCACATGTATAGGTTTCACAGTTCGAACACCTGAAAATATTACAGCATTGCTTAAAATAAAAAACGAATTAACATCACATCTTATATTGACATACTTTCAGAGATTATCATATAGTATAATTGTAATCTATGATATTTTTGAAACATGTGGTTTCCCGTATAATGCAGTATACAGGAGTGCTTTAATAACTATCAGCTTGGGAAGAGTTTACTTCTCTCTTGTATGAGAGAATAAGTGCTGCTGAATCAAAATATGCCGAAAAATGGTTTAGTGCAGCTGAAGGCATTTATACTTACATCCTTTCAAAGGATGTTGAATCTTTAGAGAGATATATAGAACTTACCCAACTTGAATCCTATGTTCTCTGATTAGATGAATTAATATATTTAAAATAAACTTATGTTTTTATGTATTTATATGTTTTTATGTATTTATATAACGCTCTTTTCAATGAAAATTATATGTTATAAAAATGAAAACTTGTTTTACTTCCCGCTTATGTTCGCTTTATTGACTCTTTTACTGTTGATAAGTTTGGACTTTTGTTAATGTTGGCAGTTTATTCTTGCTTAAGATGTGTCAGGCTTGTCGTAATATACTATATTCTTAGTTCTGGTCATGTTACGATGGCTTTCTTAATGTGAAAACTTTGTTACGTTAGCATACTTTCGTTGGTCTGTATGATAATTACGCAAGGTTATGGTAAATTTTTGCTAAATGTTACTGTGTCATTGTAAGATTAACATTGTTATGTTAGAGACATGCTTGACCAAGTGTGAATAAGTTACGTTTTTGGATGTTATGTTAGTTACTTTACTGTAGTTAAGGGTGAAACTTTGTTAACATTGACTGTTTATTCCTGTTTAAGATGTGTTAGGTTTGTCGTTGGGGGTTATATTCATAGTTCAGATGATGCTAAGTAAGCTTTATTAATGTGATGTTACAGTGTCAGGGTAAGGTTAACGTTAATATGATAGAGATATGCTTGAAAAAGTAAGAATAGGTTACGTTTTGTGTGCCGTGTTAGTTACTTTACTGTTGTTAAGTGTGGAACTTTGTTAATGTTAACAGTTTATTCGTGTGTAAGTTGTGTTAGGTTTGTCTTTGTACATTATTTTCTTAGTTCATGTTACGTCATGTTAGCTTTATTGATGAGGAAACCTTATTATGTTAGAGTATATTCGTTGATCAGTATGATAATTAATCAATGTTGTGATAAATTTTTGTTAAATGTTACTGTGACAGTGTAAGGTTAACGATAATATGTTAGAGATATGCTTGACAAAGTGTGAATATGGTACGTCTTTGGATGTTATGCTAGTTACTTTACTGTTGTTAAGTGTAGAACTTTGTTAACGTTAACCGTTTATTCCTGTTTAAGATGTGTCAGGTTTGTCGTTGTGAGTTATATTCATAGTTCAGATGATGCTAAGTAAGTTTTATTAATGTGAAAACTTTGTTACGTTGACATATATTGATTGATGTTTGTATAAAGAACTTGATTTTATGTTATGTTTATCCGAAAATGATACTCAAAATGTGACCTTAATCAATAGATCAAATGATCACAGATGGTCAGGAGGGAGGCTGGATGCTGGCTGGATGGTGGTTTGATTTAGTGATTTACTGCTTTAGGGTATGTAAAAACGTAAATTTGTAAGTTATAAACATAAAAAAGAATAAGAAATTTTAATTATTTATTTTTTCTTGATGGTTCTGAAACCATTATTTTCGAAATCTACAGATCCAATAACATATATAAGCACACCAACATTGTTGTTATACGAATGTTTATTAACTCAGCACCGCACCGGCTCCTACACCGGTGTCTGTGCCTACTCCTCAGACTCCTCATTCTTTATTCTTCTTCCTTCCTCCTTCCTCCTTTCCTCCTCATTCCTCCTTTCTTCTTCCTTTTTTCTTCTTCCTTTCTTCTTCCTCTGTTCTGCATTCCATGCATTTCTTCTTCTTTTTTTCAACTGAGACCCCCCTCCAGGGAGGGTCTCTGGAATCCAAAGCCGAATCCATCTCCAACTCCGAATCCGACTCCGACTCCTCTATCCAGTCTCCGAGATTCAATCTTCTAAGATTATTTTAATTTTGAGAGGGGGTAGCGTCCCCATACAGGGGGCGCAGAGGTTGTATCGTCTCCAATGAGATTACGTCAAGATATAGCTCACATCCAAATTTTAGCTCGATACGTTAAGCCTAACATGGTTTTCAGGACGAATTTGACCTT
Organism: Trachelipus rathkii; assembly: GCA_015478945.1. Classification (NCBI taxonomy): domain Eukaryota; kingdom Metazoa; phylum Arthropoda; class Malacostraca; order Isopoda; family Trachelipodidae; genus Trachelipus; species Trachelipus rathkii. The sequence goes on from JABUQX010131571.1 coordinate 4,428, forward strand.
GGCGCTAAGGGGGCAACACTCCCTTAGGGGTGACCCACGGTCACCAAAACTTGCGTGGGATCAGTTTATCACCTTCATAGAACATATACCAAGTTTGAAAGCGATACGTTAACTCTAACCCATGTAGATATATATCGGACTCAGAACCGGATGCGAAGAAGAAACCTCGGCGGAATCCGAAGTCGGAGTGCGTAAAAAAACGGTCCCTTACGGGATGTTTCGACTCGAATTCGATTTCCTTCCCGGAAATCGAATCTTCGACGTAATATTAATAATAATGTGCATGTGTATGCGCGCACGCTCGCGCGCTGACGTAATCTCGTCTCCGAGATTACGTCATCACGCTCAAGCCTAACTCTATTTAGGCTTAACTCATTCGTTGGAAAGCGAGAATTGCAAGCATTGACGCGGCTGCTATCTCGGGGGTGACCCCACTCATACATCCTACAGACTTGAAATTTACACGGATTCGAGCTTATCCCATATATAGATTATATTCCAAGTTTCAGACCTCCAGCACCGTTGCCGGAGCCAACTCATCAGATTCCTAAACCAAGTCTTTCTAGAAATTACACTCTGAATCATCTCACCAAATTTCAGCTTTGATACGATCAATTTTAAATTTTTTTTTTGTAAGGATTGGGGTCCCCCTTCCAGGAGTTTCAGAAGTGGGACGTAACCTCGTCTATGACGAGGTTACGTTATCCCCAAACGGGGTACCAAGTTTGACAGAGATACCATGTCTCAAACTCTAGCCAGAGCGTGGTGCGAAACGGAGCAATGCGGTGCGGTGCGGTGCGATGCGACGCGGTGCGGTGCGGTGCGAGACAGTGCAGAGGCTGAACCGATGCTGAAGGACACGCAGAGGGACTTAAAAAACAACTCAGAAGTGATCCCTTCGGGATCACTTCTTCGACGTAATAATAATAATAATAAATAATAATACAAACAGACAAACAAACAAACAGACAAACACAGACCTTCGGTCTGTGTCTGTCGGTCAGACAGACCTTCGGTCTGTCTGACCTCCAAATGGTCGTTTTAGGCCTAATGTCGATCGCTCAGATCCCGCCACAAGGGCGTAAGCGCAATATCGGCGTCCACCCTCGGGGGTGACCCCCCTCTATATACATCCCACCGACTTGAAATTTACACGGTTTCATGCTTATCCCATACATAGATTATATTCAGTTTCAGACCCAATATCTCTATTCTTCTATATAGAAAAGAGTGACAAAAATAATAGATGAATCACATCTCTACTATATATATATATATATATATATATATATATATATATATATATATATATATATATATATATATATATATATATATATATATATATATACCATATATATATATATATATATATATATATATATATATACCAAGCTGATACGTAACATTAGCATCTACTCTTCAGGCGTCGAGGCTTTCATGGATTCTACTAAATTCTTGGACGAAATAGACCTTCTTATGGGTGGACAGGGTTTTCAAAATAGTTCAGAAGGGAAGCAGAATGATTTAGGTGAGGACCTTAAATCAGCAATGGACTGCTGGAAGTGAACTAACAGCACTCCCCTCACCAAGGACATCTTTCCCTTTCAGCATAGGCAGAATTTGTTGAACTTGTTCATAAAATATAATACACTCTCTAGTTCTGGCGATGGAATGAATACTTAATTGGTGAATATTTTTGAGGGACAAAGAGAGTCAGCCTTAACTGCTCAGTACAGGCACCTAATCTTTGAAAGGTAATATGGATCTGTTGTCCTAAGCGTGAGGGAGGAAGTGGAAAATCTTGAGATTTTGTAATTATTCATTCAATTTTCCATATAATATTATAAATAAATTTTTATGGATTTATACTATTTAGTATTTAATGTTAAAATCTTGTGAGTCCAAAATTATTGGCAGCGGGAGACGTGCGGACTTGCGATAGCGGAAGTTTGATGGTCTGAATAGGTGCGGAGGAACGGACTACGTTTTCTGAAGGTGCTGAGGTGCGCTGTGGACTACCTAAATGAGCAGAGATTTACTTACACTCTGATATATATATATATATATATACATATATATATCTATCTTTACATATATAACATTCGCCATATATATACTCTATATATATATATGATGCCATATATATATATATATAATTTAGATCAGGGATTATTAAATGTTTTCTAAGTTTGAAGTTTATACCAAAGTGGCTACGTTAGTGAGGAATATTGATGGACATATAAAGATTCAAAAAGGTTGACAGATAAGTGGCAAATGAAATTAATAGTAAAAAGTGTAAGGTAACTTTAGGTATCTCAAATAAAAGATTTAACTAAGATATGAATAAGGATTAGCTTGAATCTGTGGACCAAAAAAATGATTTGGATGTGAGTATAAGCAGCAATCTGAAAGTAGCTAATCAGCGTTTGGAAGCAATGAATAAAGCTAATAACTTAATATACTAGAAACAATAAATCCTGTAATATGGTTTCGAACTAAGAAAGTTATAAAAAGAACATATAATAGATATTTTTAGGTCAGTATTGACAAATTATTGCGCACAAGTTTGGGCCCCTTATTTAAGAAAAGACCTAGGTATGCTGGAAAATGTAACATAGTGCAACAAGGATGTTTTCTGGCATTGCGAGTAAGAGCTATGAGGAGAGACTGAAGGAGTTAGGAGTGTTTTCTTTAGAAAGGCGATTTCTCATAGGGAACATGATATAAGTCTATAAAATATTTACATGCAATGATAATACTGAGACTAATAAATTCTTTATAGTAGACAACGAACTGCGGACCTGGGGACACAATATGAAAATTAGGAAGGGGTGTAATCTTGATGTAAGAAAACATTCATTCTGTAATAGTGTTGTAAATTTTTGGAATGGTTTCTCTCAGGAAACAATAAAGGAAGGATTTTATAGGTATATGGATGGCTTGGGAATCATATAGTATATTCTGACGTAGCCAAATTGGCGGTTTTTAGTTAGTTATTAAAGAAAAATTCAGTTTGTACGACTATGACAAACTTATTAAAGTTTGTATTTGGGTTAGCATGAACCTTAGC
>JABUQX010131571.1:25000-30000 GCA_015478945.1 Trachelipus rathkii
TAAAGCTGAAGGAAGCTGAAAGGGATGTCCAATAAACAACATGAACTCGAGCTCAGAAGACTTCGAATTACCAAGCGAGCAATTTTGGTTCTCAGTAAGTCTCAAATAATAATGATATTAAGGCAGTGCCTAAACTCTCCATTGCCGATAATAGGGACAGAATTGATTACCTGTTTATTCGAGGCTTGCGAAATCAATGAATGGGATACAGGAAAATGGAAGCTACTCATTTTACCACTTTGTTAAAGAAAAGCCCTCATAACGTATTCCCTCATTCAAAGATGATTCTAAAGATTACGACAGTTAAAGAATGCCCTCCTTCTATGTTATAACCTAACTGAGGATTTTATGGGTAAAAGTTCAGAAACGAAGACATATGAGGAAGAAGGGTCTATTCAATTCATCGACGGACAGAAAAACTTATGATCAAATGGACTGAACTTGCGGAAATCAACAAGATGTTAATGACGCAATAAACTTGGGAGTCAGCAGAATGGTTCCTAAACACTGTCCTTAAAATTTGGCATTCTTAGGAAAAAGAAGTTAACAAGTTAGACGTAATAGCGCAGAAGCCAGAAAACTATCTACTTGCCCATAGTGGCAACATGTATAGTAGTGAACAGGCAGACACGAAAGGGAAAGATAAGAAAGACACGTATGGAAACAGTCACAACGTGGAGAAATCAAGATCCCAATTAACTTGTTTTTACTAATGTGGCAAGAGGGCACAGATCCATGGTCACAAGGAGCCATCCATCTGGGAGAGATAGTCAGCATAAGTATTATAATAATAACCGTATGAATAATAATTGGAGAAAGAGGAGTCGAAGAGGAACGGCTGTGGCTATAACAAACAATAATGGAAACGCGAACGACATGTGAAACCTGTACCCTCGACACTCTATTAATATCTGAAAATCAGAAATGCGATGACAATGAAAAATATATGAATTATGTCGACAAAAATAACAGGATCACATTGGCTTGTGGCATAAAAAGCGCTTGCATAAAAAATAGAAACGGAAGGGCAGGTATTACAAAAGAAAAGAATGCCCGTAGTAGATGGAAGAATTAACGGAATTATGGCGGTAATGTCTTGAGAACACAGGTTGTATCCTCATCGTCAAAAATTTATTTCGACAGACCGGTTTACTGAAGAAACCTTGTAATTGATGAACGATCAGGCCAGGCACGTGCCGTGACTTGTCTCTCAGGGTAGCAGGCTTAATTTTGTATAAATATATATATATATATATATATATATATATATATATATATATATATATATATATATATATATATATATATATATACTATATATATATATATATATATATATATATATATATATATATATATATATCTTATATTTGTTTTTGTATATTTTATATATATATATATATATATATATATATATATATATATATATATATATATATGTATATATATATAATATATATATATATATATATATATATATATATATATATATATATATATATATACTAATATATAATATATATATATATATATATATATATATATATATATATATATATATATATATACTATATATATATATATATATATAATAACCATATATATATATATATATAAGAAAGAGAGAGAGATCTTTCCTCGCTGACATCATTCCAAACATAAGGAATTTGCGAGTCAAAGCAGAATTCAGAATGCCTTTTAGGCACATGAGTTTAATATATTAAAAATGAAAAGCTCGGATCGTCCATTTAACCAAGTTCAATATAGGAGCCTTTTTACAAGGGAAAATGAAATTTTGTATTAAATTCCGATAACATTTCGACAGAAATTAGTTTTATGATTAATTCTTTTAAGTATTAAAAAAATATAAATAAATAAATTACTTCTTTTGTAGAGCATGCACTGAATACACTGCCTACAGAGGGCACGTCCCTGGATCAGGGTTCTGGCAGTAGCCGAGATTGATGTGATTACCTCTTATTTAACTGGACGAGTTCAAGTATTAACCTTAGACGACGCTATTTACGACTTAATAATAAGTAATATCCTAGCGCAAGAAACATAGAAAGTCTGACGTTAAAGTAATATTATCATGCGCAATCGAAAAAGGTCAGTCAATAAGTGTAGGTCCGATAAACATGAAAGTACCCTTTTGCTGGACGATAAAGAAGTTACAAGAAAACTTATCAGGTTCCACCAAAAAGATATAAACATTAAACAGATTGCAGATTACTAAGCGGTATAGAAAACAAGGAATAGAGAGACAATCCTACTACGATATAAAGAGAGGGGAATTCTTTATTGGTTGAAAGGAGAAAAGAAGGGACGAAGAAACAAATTGTCGTGCCGAAAAGATTGAGAAATTAACTTATGTTCATGGCTAATGATAGTGTCATGGGAGGCCATCTGGGAATTAAGAAGACGACTAATAAGTACTTTCTGAGTTTTATTAGCTTGGGATGAACGAAGATATATCTAGATTCTGCCATTCGTGTGATATATCTCAGAGATTATATCGAAAGGCAAGTTAACGAAAACATCATTGACAAAAGTCTCGCTTATTTGTATTCCGTTCAGAAGAGTCGCGGTAGACCTCGTTGGCCCGATCGTACCTTCTTCGGAAGATGGACATAAATACGTATTGACGCTAGTAGACTACGCTACAAGATATCTGTAGGCTGTGACACTAAAGAATATCAACACAGTAACTGTAGTAGAAGCCTTAGTAGATATGTATAGTAGACATGGAATTCCCGACGAAATATTATCGGATTTAGGAACCCAATTTGTATCAAGATGTATGAAAGAGGGTCTTCCAGACTGTTGAAGTAATTAAAGCTGTGCACGGTCGTATCATCTGATCTGCAATGAACTTGTGGAGCGTTTTGAACGGCACGATGAAGAAAGGCTATGCAGCAAACCAACCGAGATAAATGAAATAAAATACATAACTCCGTTGCTTTTTGCATCCGCGAAGTTACCACAGGGAAGAGCAACCGGTTTTGCTTAATTTGAACTCTTATACGGCAAGGACGCGCACGAAGGCCTATGCAAAATCGTGAAAGAACTAAAATGGGTTCAATGTACATCAGCAGGAGAAGTAACAAACGGCTATCAGCATGTTTTCCAAACTGAGGGAAAAACTAGAAGAAACGCTAAAGATAGCCACAACCGAATAGAGAAGGCGCAAGGATATGTATAAACACTATTACGAATTAGAAGCGCAAAGAATAAAGATTCGAAAATAGGAAATGCGGTCCTAATAATTGTTTGCCAACAGAGAGCCAATAAATTAATTAATGGCAGTGGAGGAGACCTACAATGTAGTTGGAACAATAGGGGAGAATAATTACAAGGTAAAGATCGAGAAAAAATCAAAACTATACCATAGAATCTGCTAAATTGTAATAACAAGAGGAGGGACCCGAGACAGAGGACGAACACGTACGGATTGCCGTGTGTTGGGGGTTGTAGATTTTGAGAATGTGAGAAAGAATAGATTGATTTAAGGAGAAGACGCGATCGTTTTAGGAAATTGTATGCCCAAAGAAAAGTAATCCGAGACATTGTATTAGGAAAAGGGTCAGAGGCGGAAAGAGGATTGAAATGAAGAAGGTATTGGAAGAATTTGAGAAATTTTGGTTCACATGATTTACCAGGCAAAAACGTTTGATATAGTGCAGCATGAGATAAAATTTGACATCGGAAAAATACCGGGTGAAGAGTATAAGCGTTCCTACTTCTATTACGTTAAGGGAAACCCTTAAAAGGAATGAGAATCGATGACATGTTGGAATGAATGTAATTAGGGATTCCGATTCACCTTACGCATCATCAATCATTTGGGAAAAGAATGGGACGAACAGGGTGTGCGCAGATTATAGGAAATTGAATCAAATTACTGTATTCGATCCTGAACCTATGTCGACGACTGAGGAGATAGATATTCGTTAGATTTACGAAGGATAGATATTTTTCGAAGATCGATCTGAGCAAGGTTACTGGCAGATTTACCGGTAAGAGACCAAGACATTTACAAGACTGTCTTCGTAACTCCCGATGGTCATTATGAATTCTTGAAACTGCCGTTCGGCATTGGTGAATGCTGGAGCGGACATTAGTTTCGAGCAGCCAAGAAGAATTTGAGAGAAATGAAAAAGACGGAAGCAGTTATCTTGACGATATTATCATTCATACCGAAACGTGGGCCGAACATATGGATGAAATGAGGGAACTGCTAATTAGGTTGGCCGTCAAAGTGTGAAATAGCTGCTAAGGATTTGGAATTTCTAGGCCCATAGATTAACGGAAGGAGCGGTCGGTTTGCAGGATGATAATATATATAAAAAAATATGTGTTGCCGAAAGGCCATATACGAAGAAGGGAGTCCGGTCATTCTTAGGACTAACCGGATTTTATAGATAATTTTGATACCCGACTAATTCAACCAGGTGGGTAGCTGCACCATTATCGATCTAACGAAAAACAAAACAAATAAAATAGCATAGGGGAGTAGCCCAAGAAAAGGCGTTTGAACGAATTAAAACCTAATGCTGATTAGTAAAACGATACTAAGACTTCCAGATTTGGCGAGATCTTTTATACTCCAAACAGATGCTAGCGACATGGCTTTAGGAGCAGTCCTGTTACAAGAATATGAGAATGGGTTGCTCCCTATAGCGTACGCAAGCAAGACGTTACCTGCAAGGGAAAGAGCATACTCTACGTTAGAGAAAGAAGGACTGGGGATAATATTTAGAGTGAGAAAATTTGATAATTAACTATACGGGAAGGAGTTCGTTTAGCAGGCCCCTGGTATATATGCAAAAAACTAAATAGTCAGCGCGAAGGTAATGAGATGGACTATTCCTTCACACAATATTAAGTTTTAAGATTTGGAGTCTATAAAAGGCTAATGAAAAACACTGCCACCGCTTATTTGACTAGGATAGAATGTGGAAGGACTAACGTTCGGGTTTCAAAGGAAAAGCCGCGGTTTT
>JABUQX010131571.1:42500-44054 GCA_015478945.1 Trachelipus rathkii
AAATAAAACACCATACACACACACACAACCATGTTTAATAACAAAAATTGCACATGTTGTGACAGTAAGGACGTAAAGACGTAAAGACGTAAGGACGTAAAGACGTAAAGACGTAAGGACGTATCGCACAGAGGGTGGGTGGGGGTCTACTGTACAGCTTGCGCAACGTCTTTACGTCCTTAGGGGTAGTAAAAACACGTTTTTACGTACCCTAAAGACGTAAAGACGTAAGGACGTAGACGTAAGACGTGGCGCCAGGAAGGGGGGGTGAGAGGGGGGACCTCTCCTGACACAACGCCTTTACGTCTTTAGGGTATGTAAAAACGTAAATTTTTAAGTTATAAACATGAAAAGCATAAAATTTTAGTGAAAAATATGACTTGAATCAATAGATCAATAGATCATAGCTGGTTAGGAGGGTGGTTGGATGGTGGTTTGATTTACTGATTTACTGATTTAGGGTGTATAAAAACGTAAATTTTTAGTTTATAAACATAAAAAGCATAATTTTTTAGTAAAAACAAAAATAAATTATATATATATATATATATATATATATATATATTATATATATATATATACTAATATATATATATTATATATATATATATATATATATATATATATATATATATATATATATATATATATATATACACCCACGGATATTATCATTAACACTAACTCGAGCCGCACCCGCGAAATATTTTTGCGTTCGCGTCGGTTCCGGACCGGCGGTCGCGTTCGCGTGGGCCAGACCGAGGCTTTTGAACCCGGGCGGTGCAGTACACTTGAAAAGTAACGGCGCTTAGCTAACAAAGGCTCAGCTACTTTCGTGAAAGTAGCCTTGAAAGTAGCCTTGAAAGTAGCTCAGCTACTTTCATGGACGTGGCTACGCCACCCATGTACGAGGCTACACGGATTAGGGTGGTTACATGAGCACATAGTTAGGCCTAAACGTATATGGTGACGAGAACAAAGGGGGGTAGGGGATAAACAAAGGGGGGTAGGGTAAAAAATGTTCATGAATGTGTATGAGCTCCATAGCTGGTACCGGTTATACTGTCAGGAGGGGGGTAGGGTAAAAAATGTTCATGAATGTGTATGAGCATGTGCTCATGCACATACACACTCACTCACGTACATGGCGAATCAATAGAAATAGGGGACCCCTGGGGGGACCAGCCCCCAAAATAAAACGCCAGGGATGAAAAGTAACCCAAAAGGTAGCCCATGCCTGTAGGTGGCCAAATATCACTCAGGGAAGACCCTGAGTCCAGGGCTCGAGCCCTGGTCCAGCCTATAAGCTGATTAAGTCATAGGGGGTAGGGGATGAAACAAAGGGGGGTAAGGTAAAAAACGCTCATGAAAGTACATGAGCATAGGCTCCCCGCTATACCACACTCACGCACGTTCATGCGATTAATAAGAATAGGGGACCCCTGGGGGGACCGGCCCCCAAACCTGAACCCAGACGCGAAAAGTGCCCCAAAAGATAGCCACTGCCGGGAGATGCCAAAAATGCCTCACGTAAGCGCTGGGGTAACAGGGTAC
>JABUQX010131572.1:7500-12500 GCA_015478945.1 Trachelipus rathkii
ATATATAATTATATTAGTATATATAATATATTATAATAAGTATATATATATATTGTAGGTATAACAGCATACCATGGAGGCGATGGACTCTAGAACAGATTCAGATTGGAGAATGGGTAATAATAATAATAATGAACATACTTACAATCTACCAACAGGATTCAGCGTCGGTCAATAAGTATCATCCGAGAGCTCGTATAACAGTTAATAGCTTTGGGTAAGTAGTAGATTTGTAGTAGTAAGGTAGTAGTAGTAAGTCAGTAGTAGTCAGTAGTAGTAGTAGTAGTAAGTAGTAAGAAGTAGTTAAGTAGTATTTAGGTAATCTATAAGCCTGTACAATAAACTATTATATATCAACAGTACCGTCCACAATTTATAATTTGTCTCAAAGTTTTTTCCTTTTACACAACTTCGAACACTCCCAAACTAGGATTAAGAACTAATCTTAATTCGTATCAGTGAACGTTATCCCCGGCGAATAAGAAAGAGGCTGTGATTGGTTCATTACGACCAATCACAGTGAAGGATTGTTTGATAAAAGGTATATGTACAAAGGTCCAAAAACCTAGATAGTTAAAGAAGAAGAAGAAGAGAGAGAGAGAGGGAAAAAAAAAAAAAAAGAAAGAAAAAGAAAAGCAAAAAGGAAAAAAGAAGAAGAAGAAGAAGAAGAAGAAGAAGAAGAAGAAGAAGAAGAAGTTCGAACACATCATGACCTCACTCGTATAACAGTTATAGCGTTGGTAGTAGTAGTAGTAGTAGTAGTAGTAGTAGTAGTAGTAGTAGTAGTAGTAGTAGTAGTAGTAGAAACACTGAGTGATTTTTATTACTATTAAATATATCACACCATTTCTATTCAATCGTATACATTTATATTTTCACAGTACTAATGCACTAAGCTTTAAGCACGGACTTAAATTGTAACATTTAATAATAAAAATAAAAGTTTTCCGCTGCACAACTTCGAACCACTGAAGCTAGATTAAAACTAATCTTAATTCGTATCAGTGAACGTTATCACCAGCTAATAAGAGGGTGTGATTGGTCCATTACAAAAAATCACATTGAAGGATTGTTTGATAAGATGTATAAGTACAAAGATCCCTAAACATAGATACCTGAAGAAGAAGAAGAAGAAGAAGAAGAAGAAGAAGAAGAGTCATCGTATGCTATGGTTCTGGAGCCTGAGTCGGAGGCAGACAGGAATTCTGGCTCTGATTCTGGAGCCAGACTGGAAGTCTGGCTCCACACGTGGGTCTAAGTCACGAGAGCACGGCACGAAACCGACGCGTGCGCCCGCAGGCGCAATATTACTGCGCGGACGCTGGAATATTTTCTACTTGAGATATTATACGGGTAAAAATGGCTCCATGTACATGATTGATTCTTAGGATTTAAAAAATTATATTGAGTAAGCGTTATATCATTTTTAAGGTATAAAAATTGTCACACTCTATTTTGAGCAAGTCTCTTGTGTTATATATATATATATATATATATATATCCCAAGTTAAAGTTTCTGGGTATTCATATTTATGACGTCACTCATTTCACACAGCAGGTTACATATCGTTGTATGCGGAATCACTCGGTTACAGACTTATGGGGCTTATAACTTACTTTCAAAGGTGGTGGTTTATTTTAAAAACTTGGTACACATGTACTAATTATACATCCGATTTCTCTACAAGACATCCTTACACACACAGGGACCCTTCAAAGATACGCATAGTATGTGCGTCTGATAACGTACATGGGCACAGCATGCGAGCAGCGGCTGCTGTGAATGAGGGACACGAAACTACATACTTTGATATAACTTTAAAGTATAATAATATGATTCCTATGATGGACGGGCATATAGAGAAAATTACGGAGACGAATATTGTGTATAAAACATATATAGTCAACGTAAAACGAATTAAGAAATGAAGATTCCCCTTCCTATTCATCTAAAAATTTCATCTAAGATACGTACTTTATCCGATCAAGATCTTGATGAACGTTCAAAGAAGAGGTTGATCAATTATATAATAACAACTATAAGAAATGAGATATCTGGAGAATATGTTACATTTCCACGTGTGGATCAACAAGATGTTTGCGGATGGAGGTGTAAGTATTATTTTAATATGTATATTTAAAAATATAGTAAATATGTAATAAAAATATTTTTAAGTAAAAACTATTTTTTTTCATTATCCTATACATAAAAAATAATATATATATATATATATATATATATATATATATATATATATATATATATATATATATATATATATATATATATCCTATGTTTATTAACCCTGCTCAGGTACACCTCTTTAAAAATCACATAGTTGGTACACGTTGGTCAAATTTTTCACGGCTTACTTAACCTTATTTAAACCTTTATTTTGATAAACTAGGTTATTGTTTGATTATATTTGATGCATACATCTTCAAAGGGATGACTGAGACAAACTTTCATGCAAACAAATTTTTTTTAAAACCTTTTATAAAAACACAATGTTACTTTTTAGAAACACCCCAAAAAACACTATATTTTGTAAATATAATATAAAAAAAACATCAAACTCTATTTTTATTAAAATTTTTATGCAAATAAACAAAAAATGTGTAGAATCATCGATATTTTCATCCACATCGCCATTTAAGACTCTATTGGCTTCAAGAAATGAAATGAAAGTGAGCCCTAATTTTTTTTATAAAAAAATGGAATATTTCTATCTACATATGCAAAATATGTACATTTGAGGTATATATATATATATATATATATATATATATATATATATATATATTTTCTCTTATCTGTCATATATATATATATGTAGATATATATATATGTTTATACTATGCTGCTCTTTATAACTCTTCTATATATATATATATATATATATATATATATATATTGTGATCTCTCTTACCCTTTCTTGAATCTGAGGTGAACCAATTATCACCTGTCACATTTCTTCCTGAATTGGTGTATAGAGAAATAAGTTCTTCAGCTACAAACTCGCCTAAAGAAACCCCACTTGGTGGTTTTGTGTGCTTGCCTAAATAAGGCATTGCATTCAACATATAGGAAGATTGGGAGTCACATACCATTATCAGCTTTATGCCATATTTCGCAGGCTAATTGGCAATGTACATCCTAAAGAGACACCTTTCCCTGAGGCCAATAGATGTTCATCTAAAGTTATATTTTCACCAGGCACATAGTGTGAGGTGCAGTTGGTTATAAAGTTTTCCCAAAAAGATTGACTGGAAAGAATTTATCTACGAGGACACGTACAGCTCTCGTGGAGCTATCATCAAATCGGAGATTTCTAAGCAAAAAATTGAAACATCTCTCTCCCATTGCTGCCCTGAAAAAAGGTGCCCCAATATCACTACTAAATATTTCCTCGGTGGAAACATGATGTCGGGGGAGCACATGGTGGTGTTTATGGGATGGAGAGTATATGTGCACTATTAGAGGTAGAACACTGTAGTGTTGATGAAGTAGATAGACAAGGTTGTGTTGCTAATGTCGTAGTTGACAAACTTGAAGTTGAAGAGGGGACACAAGGTGGAGTTACAGATGAATTAGTTTTCAGATTTTCCGATTTAGGTGTTTCTGATAAGGCAGTCGACACATTTTCATTTGAAGGGATTGCAGGATCAAGCAACCTATGAAGTGACGAGGTACTTGCACAATCTTTATCGTCATCAATCTCAACCATATTTCTAATTTTTCTTGGAGTAAGAACTAACTTTCTTTTCCTTTTGTTCATATTCATATTTCAAAACATTCCGCTATTTTACTAACAAATCCATCACTCTCTACAGAGTCATATTCCACGTCATCCTCACTTTCACTGTCTGAGGATTCAAAAAGAGAATTCCATTCCAAATATGAATTTTGGACATATATATATATATATATATATATATATATATATATATATATATATATATATATGTGTATCTATATTTATACTCTACTCTCGCTCTAGTTATATATATATAGTTATTTTGAGCACCGCAATTTCGGCACCGCACCGCATTAGAGTATGCTGACCACGCATCGCACCGCACTAGAGTAAGCTCACCACGCACCGCACCTCAAAAATTATTTTTGTCACGCCGCACCGCACTAGAATAAGCACACCACGCACCGCACCTCAAAAATTATTTTTGCCACCGCACAGCACCGCACCTCTATGTTTCGATGCGCACCTCACTGGGTCACTGAAATTATGTACTGCACCGCACCGTACCGCACCGTACGTCATCAAAATAAGCGCACCACGCACCGCACCGCACCCGGTGCTTCGGCCAACACTATAAACTGCACTACACTAAACAGACATAAAGGGTATCCGTCGGTAATATATACCACAGAGAAAAGCATAACCGGTACACGTTGGTCATATATACCACAAATAAAAGCATAAACGGAACACGTTGGTAAATTCTACCACAAACTTCTCACCACGGAGCCCACAGTGCAGCTAAGGTGGATTTTATGTGACAGAAATATCTATTACCCCCTAACTCCCCCAATTCTCCAATTTCATCCCCATATCTCATGACGTAATAATTTTAGAAAGAAAAAACTAAAAAATTGCTCTAGGCGTTGGTAATTTTTACCCTCGGGTACCTGAGCAGGGTTAAACATAAATGTATCTTGTGACAGTAAAGCAGTAAAGACGTATCGCACAGCGGGGTGAAGAGGGGGGCAGCCCATCCAGTGCAGCTCGCTCTACTGCTTTACTGCATGGTCAAATATGTTTTTATTGAAATGTCTCTTCGCAGAACATAAAAATTTATAACTCATAGTGTAAAGCGAAACATATTTCCGCGTCCGCGCAGTAATATTGGGCACGCGGTCGCACGCGTCGGTTTCGTGCCACACTCGCGTGACTCAAACCCGCGTGTGGAGCCACACTTCCAGTCAGGCTCCAGCATCAGAGCCAGAATTCCAATCTGGCTCCGACTCAGGCTCCAGAACA
>JABUQX010131573.1:0-15000 GCA_015478945.1 Trachelipus rathkii
TATATATATATATATATATATATATATATATATATATAATCGGTATATAGTACTGAGGTTCTATATTTGTAGTGCGCATGTATGCGGATATCTACGGACATCCGACTATATGTTCATGGAATTATAAAGCCTAGTTTGTAAGACCAGTACATTTTCATTTATTTTTTTATTAAAGTATTTTAAATTTACTCCAGTAGTTTTCTTGGGTGTTTCCAAACGTGTTTTACTTTCTCATTTATTCAAATATTCAAGTAGTTATTGCTTTAAGTCTTAAAGACATTGGTTTCATGATCAAAAGATTGATCATAAAACAGGTTCATTCATTGATAAGAAAAATATTGACTGAATTGTTTTCACATAAGGCAAAGAACTCGGTCAAACCGTTGTTTCACTTGAAGGGTCTTCAGGGAGATAAGTTGGTGAGTTTTAAAGTATAGTATTGCATTCTGATATTGCACAGGCCGGTAACTCATTTAACAGAAGGCCTGGATACTGCTTCAATACAGGTTTGAGAATCATAAAAGGTGTTAGTTGATTGGATTGTCACGGGGGCCTGGCCAAAGGATTTGTTTATACGTTGGAAGAGTAAGTTTATGACAAATAATTTAATATCTTTTAACCAATCGCACTACAGAGTGAATGAACTTAGAGCACATCAGATGTAATTGAGGCCGTGGAGGGAGCCACCTGGATATTTGAAGGCTCACCCAGTGTATAAGTTTTGGATGAATGACACTGAAATGAATGAGAATGTGGAAGGAGTGAATGATATGTGGTTACAAGGTAAAGAATTGGTTTTAATAGAAAAACGCAGGATGAAAAAGTGTAAGAGAAAAAGTAAAGTTATTAAGACTGATAGAGTAAAAGGTTTATTTGATGAGGATGTTGAGAGTGAGAATTATTTTTCAGGGTTTTGGTGGGATAGTGGAAATGGTGTGCAGAGTTTGAATCAGACCTATATGTTATGTAAGTTTCCGTTGGATGAGAGTGAAAGTGTGTTAGCAGGATTAAGAGATGTTAGGGATAGGAGTGTGAATATGAGGGTGGAAGATGCAAGTAAATTTTGCGTGGAATTGGATGAAGTGGTGAATGAAATAAAGGCAAATGCACGAGTAAGAGAGATTAATAAAGAAATTGCGAATATGTCAGAGAAGTTACTTAGATTGGAAGGTGTAAATGAAATAGTAGAAGTTGAAGATGTGATTGTTGATGGGAATGAGAATGGTAATAGGGTCCAGGTAGAAGGTAGAAGAAGACCTTGTACTAGGAGTAGAGGCAGAGTGGAAGAGTATGATTGGATTATGAAGAAAGGATTATAGAATGTAAGAGCGAGTGAATGAAGTTGGTGGCGTTCAAATTATGAGACAAACTTAGGTGGGAGGGATGTGGTAGTGTAGGATAGGATTTTTTTTTTTATGTATGTCTCATAATTTACTGTTTTTTTTCTTTTTTTTTAGGTTTTGCTTCTAGAACATCCACCAACAAGGAATACTTGGGAGTGCAGTGCTACTGTTTTTTTATAAGTGTTTTTTTTATTTAAAGTTAAGGGAAATTTAATATTATATGGGATATGTTTATTTATTATATTCATATATTTCTAGTTAAAAGTTAAAAAAAAAAGAAAGACTATAGACTTATTTCTTTCTGAACTATTTGATAAGTGCAAAAGAAGAGCAACCATAGACTGTTTAACTTTTTCTACGATTTACGTGCAACAGGTAATTATAACATTATTTTTATTATTATTATTATTATTATCATTATTTATTATTTATTATTATTGTTATTTTTTCATTATTATTATTATTATTTTTATGATTGATTGAAGGGTTGATGTCTCTTTTTTAGTTTGAGTCTGGATTCGCTTGGTGAAGCTCTAGAAGTCTGAGGAGTTGTTTCTGTTCCGCGGCCGATTACGAGGGTTCATCGACTGATTTTCATTCTGTTGGTTGAGGTAAGTGTGAATGTTGTTGTTGATTGACTTTTTTATGAATGTTGGATTTGGTTGTATAAAATTGTTTTTTTTTTTTTTAGTCTGAATTCACTGATTTGAGGCTCGTAAAGGGTTCAGAAGGGCTCAGATTTGAAGGGTTTGGATCGATTTCAGAGGGTGTTCAAGAGAAAAAAAAAACTGGGTCAACTACCCAGGTAAGCACTATGGGGTGAGAGGGGCTTATTTTGCTTATTTTTGCTTTCGCTTATTGCTTATTAATTATTATTATAATTATTTCAATTACATTCATATTATTTAATATTATTATCATATTATTTAATATTTTAGATATTTTAATTCATAATTTATTCTTTAATTCATTATAATTTTTAGTTATTAAAGTAATTTTTTTTCTTTATTTAATTTATGAAATACATTTATATTTTAATTCATTATTAAATATAGTCATAGATTTATTCATTTGTTATAAAATCTTAGTTTTTTATAGTTATTATTATTTAATTTATGAGATTCATTATTATTATTATTATTATTATTATTATTATTATAAATTTTTATTGCGATTGCTATGATGCGATGTTTTTTTTATCTATTTCGCAGTTTTTTTAGAGCTTGTCTTGCAGACTTTCAAATCTTCTGGAATAATACAGAATTGATATAAAAGGGGAAAGAAAAGATAATTGGAATATTTTTTTTGAAACTAAGAAAAGAAAAGCTTAAAGTAGAATAGAGCGAGTTAGAATTACCAGTAAAGGAAATCCGGAAAAGATAGAAAGAGGATTTTTTGAGATTTGTATGGAAAGGAGAATTTAGAAGGCGTATTGTTGGAGACTGAGGATACACAAGTAGAACTTGATTGAATAGAGAAGGAGTTTGGAGAATTGCGTGTAAAGTTTAGAAGGAGTATTTTGAAGAACAGAACAGTAGACTAGATTTTGGAAATTTAATTGAATTGTTGAGAAGGAGTACATTTGGAGAACTACGAAGTATTTATTTTTTAGTATTAAGACTGCATATTTTTATATTATAGATTTAGATTTAAGGTTTTGGGATATCGATGACATTCGCGCGGGTGTTCATTGATTACCAATAATATTGGATTAAAGGTGCAGGAATTGCGATTTTGGTACGGGGTTGCGGTTACCATTTACCTTGTAGTGGTGGTGGTATATTTTCGAATCGGTTACGGGTGCTTACACTAGCGGTTCACCTTGCCATGGTCATTATTTTTAATAAATTTTTGTGTTGTTTTTGTGTTTTGAGTTTGATTTTTTTTCCTGAGTTTTATTTTGTTTATTTATTATTGTTTGTTTTGTTCTCTGGTTTTTCTTTCCAGGACCCACGACTATTGAGATTTGTTTGTGGCCTCAAAACCACGACACCGGGATCCTAACTCCTCACACACACTCTTGAATAAGTCCGACGTAAACTGCGTTCCTCTATCAGAAACGTTGTAAGGGGGATCTTTTTCTTCCCCACAGAACCCATATTTTATATTGTTACGGAAACTAAAAATTAAGGAAACATTGGTTTGTTGGTTATATCATAATGATAATTTAGAAAGAGAATGCTTTTTTTATTATTAGAATGTTACATGTTATTATTCTTTATGTTCTGACATGCACACAGATGCATGCCTATTCTTTTGTTTAGGCATTATGTGTGCATGAAGATTATTTTTGTCATATTTAAGTGTACTTTATTACTGATCTACACTAATGTTTAATTCTTGTTTCAGTAGTAGTTCTTTAACTGATGTTTATTTGATATAAATGCCTGCAGAATATTTTTATATATATTAGGGATTAAAATATTTCATCTGGACTTCTGGAATTACCATCTTTTCAATTATAAAATTAAGGTATGGATAATACTAAGATAGGTTGGAAATGTTTAGCTAATGGTCTTTATTATGTTTAATATATTAATTTGAAGAATTATATAATGTTCATTTTTTTATAAGCTTATGGAGGTTTTATGTCTTTTATAGGAGAATCTTCCCCAATCTTCAAGACATAAAACCCTCACAGACAATTTACAGATTGCTAGGGTAGGTTTTTCCAGTTTATTTACTTATTTAATATTATTTTTATCAAATAGTCATTTAGTTTTCATAATCTTTGTCATGTAGTAATCTATCAAATCTGTCAATTTAATCATGCAATATTGATATATTATTATTAGTTTTCAAGTTCAATTAAGTTAAATATATTCAATTTAATTTATTTCATGGAAATTCATTATCTAACTGTGGCGTATATTCTTACCCCACAGGTTTTATTTTATGAATTGGGCCTAAATTCCCAATGTTTTATGAATTGGCTAAGATTTTTATGAGTTGGGCCTAAAGTCCCAATTTTATGGATCTTTTTATGATTTGGACCTAGAGTCCCATTTAGAATCCCACTCAAAGTTCAATCGGAAATCTCTCATTTTTGGACAAACTTTTGTCTTGGGCTTAGTCTTGTTCTGAACAATTCTATCCCTTGGGCTAATTTTTGTCGGAACTGGGGATTCTTTCGTATTGGATTCGACGAGCTGTAAAAAGATAAGCGAATCCTTATCACATTAACATTTTAGACTATAGTTCATTTATTTATCAAAGGTTCTAATGGAATAGTTATTATATAAGGCAAGGTCATTTCAAATTCAGCGTTGTATTTATTTGTTTTTTTTTGTAAATAAGTTTCATAAAAAGGATTCTGGATTTTATCTAATCCCCAGAATCATTTGATGATAAAACGTTTAAAATGTATATAAGTTTGTTGTGAATATTTAAAACCTAAAACATTCCTTTACTTTAATTAATAAAAGTAAGAAGTAATCATCTTCTCATTGTCCGCCATCTTTTTTATTTATTTATTTTTATTGTTGTGATCAGATATTTCTTTACTTTCCTCGAATGTCATCCTAGATTAAACCCTTATGCCATGCAGGAACATTCCATCAAATGTTTCATCAAATTTGAGGATATCGGATTTAACAAAAATATCAAATTTACGTGGCCCATTAAAGTCTGTCTAATGGGAAACCACATTTTAAACCCTTGTTATTGGACTGCTGAGAAGAAACATGAACCGACCAGGACAACTCCACATGCTGCATTTCGGAAAAGGAAATCTATCTGCATGGATTCTCCTTTTCTTTCAGATGGAATTCATGTCAACTTCACTTTCTTAATGACGTTCATGGAAAAATTCCAAAAATTCTTCACCATCAGGAACTCCATTGAGAAAATCCCTGTCCCGCAGAAAATACCCTCCAATGAACCCTCCATGAAACGTTTATGCACTAGTTCCCCACTTCGCAGACCATTTCCCATTTCTGAAGAAAAAGAGAAGATAATTGCTCAATTTATTAAACCCCCTGATGAAGCACAAACCTCCAATTCCCCAAAACGGAAAGTTATTGAAGTCGTCACAACAGAAGAAGTCACTTCACCTATTCCCATAATAACTTCCCGACCTAGTACTTCAAGATCCAGAATATCCCTATCAGAAGAATCTTTTCTAATGGTACCTGAATCCACTTCAGACCCCTTAACCCCAGAGAACGTACCACAAGATTCTCCTCCTACTGTCCCTTTTCCCTCAACAGAAATTGTTCCCCACTTCGATGTTACTTACTACTCCACCACCTTGGTATCCCACTCCAAGCTCTTCTAGAATGTCTGCGATGTTCCCTTATTATAGTGCTCCTCAATATAGTGCTTCACAAACAAGCCGATATAATTCTTCACTACCCTTCGTTTCCCACCGTGAAGAAATCAGGTCAGGCCTGCAAGTAATTATGTCAAAAGTATCATATACCCACATGCCTGAATCTCAAAGAGACTACTTTTTTGATGAACTTCATTCCCTAGTTGATGAAGAAAAAAAGTGCAAAATTCGGCTTGTCCCCATACTAAATACTAAATAAAATAATAAAGTTACATAATGTATAAATCCTCTGAAAAACTGTGATTGTAGTACAAACATTTGTGAAAAAGTACAATTAATTTAATAATAAAACAATACAGTAAAAGAGATATAATTTTTTTTGTTAACTTTGCATATATATTTTGTATATATTTTACATTAATATGGATTTACAAATAAAGTTTTTGATGAATATTAAATAAATTTTGAATTCCACACATGGTAAAAATTTCATATCTGTAATTAAATATTTCAAATTCTTAATTATAGTGGAAATTCTCTTAGTCGTCAATAGTTATTAAAATATTTAACATGGTTATCTTGCAAAATTGTAAACATATTGTAAAAGCTGATTTATCTCATTTCATAGTAATCATTGATCTTTATTTAAATACTGAAAAATATTCTGAATTGTAAAGACTGATTTATCTCATTTCATAGTCATCATCGATCTTTATTTAAAGACTGTATTATATTTAAAGACTGATATTATATTTTGTTAACATATTCTGATATTATATTTTTGTACATTAGTTTTGAAAATGGATTTAATCATAGTGTTTTAGAAATTTTTATTTTTGACCTTGCCTTAGTTTGAAATAGTTTGGATAATAGTTTAATCAATTCTTTTTGTAAGTTATATTTTGTAATTAATAGACTTAAATTAAATTAAAAGTTCAAATTAAATTTTTGAAATGTTCTGATCCGATAAATAGTTCTTAGATATATTTCATAGTATAATATTGTATAGATTATGTTTGTATTAGAAATTAACCTTGGTAATGCATTTACTATCCGTTTGTATATAGTATAATATAGCAATTATGAAAGCAACTATACATCACTCCGCCTAAATCGTTGCCTCTGCGAAAATCATTATGATTGATTTGTAGTGGGGGCATAGGTTTAGAGCGGGGGGATGTAAGGGGGATCTTTTTCTTCCCCACAGAACCCATATTTTATATTGCTACGGAAACTAAAAATTAAGGAAACATTGGTTTGTTGGTTATATCATAGGGATAATTTAGAAAGAGAATGTTTTTTTTATTATTAGAATGTTACATGTTATTATTCTTTATGTTCTGACATGCACACAGATGCATGCCTATTCTTTTGTTTAGGCATTATGTGTGCATGAAGATTATTTTTGTCACATTTAAGTGTACTTTATTACTGATCTACACTAATGTTTAATTCCTGTTTCAGTAGTAGTTCTTTAACTGATGTTTATTTGATATAAATGCCTGCAGAATATTTTTATATATATTAGGGATTAAAATATTTCATCTGGACTTCTGGAATTGCCATCTTTTCAATTATAAAATTAAGGTATGGATAATACTAAGATAGGTTGGAAATGTTTAGCTAATGGTCTTTATTATGTTTATGAAAGCAACTATAGTTTGGAGACTAATAGTTCTTGTATGCATGTAACAAATAGACTTACAGAATTTGAATTTGATGTAAAAGATATAAAACGTTTATTAGATCATATTGACCCAAGTAAAGCTGCAGGCCCTGATGGTATATATGGTAGAATTCTGAAAGAGGGTAGTATCAGCATTGCAAAGGCACTGTATTTGATTTTTAAGCGATCTATAACATTTGGTGAGGTACCAGATGACTGGAAAACAGCATATGTTGTGCCTATTTATAAGAAAGGTAGTAAGGAAGATTTGGGAAATTATAGGCCAGTTAGCTTAACATCTCTGGTTGTAAAGGTTCTGGAAAAGTTAATAAAAGGTCATATAGAGAAATATTTAGAAGATAACAAGGTATTGTATGACTCCCAGCATGGTTTCAGAAAGGGTAGGTCATGTCAGAACAAACCTTTTAGAATTTATGGAATACATTACTGACTGCATTGACCGAGGAGATCCAGTTGATATGTATTATTTGACTTTAGTAAAGCTTTTGATAAGGTTCCCCACATAAGGCTGATGAAAAAAGTTTTGGAATGTGGTATAGGTGGAGTGGTAACATGGTTGGATAACAGAAGTGGTTGCCGAAATAGAAAACTGTGTAACAACTAAATGGGCAAATAAATCAATACCATGGAAAATAGTGAAGAGTGGTGTCCACAGGGTTCCAGTGCTGGGGCCACTATGTTCCTCCATATATATAAGTGATTTAGACCAGGGACTATGCAAGGTTTCTAAGTTTTGAAAGATGATACAAGTGGGCGACCTTTCAGTTAGGAATAGTGTAAGGAGTGCATAAGAGATTCAAAATGATCTTGATAACTTCTTGGTGGGCAGATAAGTGAAAATGAATTTTAAAGTAAAAAGTGTAAAAGGTTCTTCACCTAGGTTACTCAAATAAAAGTTTTAACTAACGATATGGATGGGGATTGGCTTGAGTCTGTGGAACCAAGAACAAGATTTGGTGTGATTATAAGCAGTAAATTGAAAGTAGCTAATCAGTGTGTTTGAAAGCTAGAAATAAAGCTAATAACGATGCTGGGGCATAATAAATCGCAATGTTGTTACAAAGAAGCAAGGAAGTAATAAGTAAACTGTATAATAGCTATGTTAGGACCAGTAATAGAGTATTGTCACAAAGTTTGGGCCCCTATTTAAAGAAAGACTTAGAATTATGCTAGAGAGAGTGCAAACGTAGAAGAACAAGGATGATTTCGGGTTTGAGGGTAAGAGCTATGAGGAAGAGGCTGAATGAGTTAGGAATGTTTCTGTAGAAAGCGATTTCATCCAGAGAGGGGACATGTACAAGTCTACAAAATATTTACATTCTCTGATAATACGTAGACCAATAAATTTTTAATAGTAGAACATGGACAGGTGAGCACAGGGGGCATAATAAAAAATTAAGAAGAAAGCAATGCCATCTTGATATAAGAAAAGAAAATGTAAAAAATAGGTTGTAAATTTGGAAAATGTAGCCGCAGGAAGGTTTTGAGTGTGACTCACTTGCACATTTAAGAAAGGGTTAGATTCGTTTATGGATGGGTTGGGTATCATATAATATATTGACGAAGCCAAATTGGCGGGTTTTTAGTTATAGTAGTTACTAATGTTAGATGGCATGTGTAACCATAACTTAGTTATTAATGCATGTGGATAGTTTGGGTATCATATTTATATATCATTAGTTTTGACTAAGCCAAATTGGTGGATTTGTAGTTACAACAAATTGACAAGCCTAGGGTGCTTTGTGGATTTGCATGACATGTTTGGGTAGCGGGTTGACTGGGACAGTCTCGATAGGCCCATGTGGCTTTTTACTGTCTCTATATTCTTAATATCATTCTTAATGTCTTAATCTCTGACATGCATCACAACTTTGTACAAATTGCTTTACATACTTTGGCATATTTTTCCATACAAAGTGCTTTCTAAGGGATGCCAGAGTTTTCTTAACACCAAAATGCCCTAAAGAGTGAGAATAAGAAATAACAGGAAGAATAAAGGATTCTGGAACAAAGACACGTGGTGAAAGTGGAATAGATTCATCAACGACTAGTGAAAGTCATTCCTATAATAATAGAGTCTTTTTGTAAGCTTAAGACCCGTATTTTCTTGGTTATTAAAAATATTTCTGAGATAAAAATTGGTAATTCTTGTGCTGCTTGCAGTTCTTTGAAGTCAATCTTACACTGAAAAAGCTTAAATACTTCATTGGCGGAAATATGGAAAATTGATGCAAGAGCATAACCGGCATCCTGTTGAAGAAATCTGCTGGGGTAGAAAATCTGGTGAACCAAAAGACTTCATCAAACAGGTACTTCTGGAATGACTCTGCTTCCAGTATCTGAATCTTCAATTGAAAGAGAAGAGCCTTGTTTAGCTGAATCTTATGTCTACTTTTTCCCGCAGAAGTGGAAGGGTGGGCAAATTTGAATGGCATTTTAGATGGGTGCATAGAAGAGCAAGAAATCTGAAGAATATTTTCTTCAGATTTAATTGATGTACAAGTCAAATCATAAACTCTGACAAGAAAGTTGGTAATCGCTGCTCCTTGCTAGCAAGTGATTAGCATCAGTCTCTATTTAGTGACTGTGTGACTGAAAAGATTGTCACAAAACACATCCACCTTTGTCAGTCAAAATATGTGGGTAAAATTTCTTAATGGTTTTAACCAAGGCAAGGAGTTCCTTGCTATATATACTATAACCAATTTCAGTAGGATTCAATCGATAACTGTAAAATCCCAGCGGAACTGTTTTTTCATTTTCTGTAGAAACTGCTACACCTGCCAAGGCTGTATGACTAGCATCAGTGAAAAAAGATATTTGAGCATTATTAGAAGGAAAACCCAAAGGTTAGCATTTTTAAGGGCCAATTTGGCCATATTAAAGGCTTCTTCTGCCTCAGGATTCCATTTTACTCTGCATTGAGAGTATGGTGCATCTTTGAGGAAAGAAAGAAGAGGAGAAATAATTTCAGAAATATCAGGAAGGGAAGAGCGAAAATAGTTTAGACTACCTATGAAAGAACGTAAATCTTTGAAAGTCTTAGGTTTTGGGATATTCATAATAGCAGTGGTTTTATCCTCATTAGGGAGCATGGAGCCTTCGGACAATCAAACTAAAATATGTAACCCGAAACTGTCCAATTTGGCACTTATCAGCACTAAGTTCCAAATTAAAAGATTTTAACCGGTCTAGTACCATTTCTAAAATCTTCATGTGTTCATCATGAGTAGGAGTGGCGATGAGGATATCATCAATATATATAAAAATGTTAGGGATTTTGAAAGAATTAAAGATATGTATTTTGTAAAACTAGTGGGACTTGAATGGAAGCCTTCTACAATACTATTATATGAGAAACTGCCAAAAGGAGTATTTATAGTTAAGAACTTTCGACAATCAGGGTGGACTTTAAGGTTATAAAATGCCTTTTTTAAGTCTAAAACAGAAAATAC
The DNA here is from genome assembly GCA_015478945.1 of Trachelipus rathkii. NCBI lineage: Eukaryota > Metazoa > Arthropoda > Malacostraca > Isopoda > Trachelipodidae > Trachelipus > Trachelipus rathkii. The sequence continues at coordinate 10,756 of JABUQX010131573.1, forward strand.
TTTACACCCGTGAAGTAAGTTCGTAAAGTCATTTAAGTTAGGGAGAATGAAATTGTCTCGAACAGCTCGTTTGTTCAGTAATCTCAAATCGGCTACTATTTGGACTCCACCACTAGGTTTAGAAAGTACCGAAATCAGAAATCTCCAAGGTGAGTGTAAGGGAGTAAATACTCTAGCATTTACTAACCTGCCTATCTCTTCCTTTGCTATATCATACAAACTAGGAATCTGCGATTTTTAATGTTTATTGGGGAACCCATAACTTTAAATTTTGTATGGAAATAATTCAAATTCATTTAAGAAATTTTCTTCAGCAGGGGTAAGGGAAAATTTGGTAATACACAAATCACTAATTAAAATCATTATTATTAAATTCACTTTTATCCACCTTTATTTCATTTCTACTGTAATTACACATGTAGGAGGCATTGTCCTGATAGCTACCCCCAGGGATACTATTACTATTTTTATTGTTCACATTACCTTCGTTATCTAAAATTTTATATAAATCATCAAACAACTTTTATATTCACTTAATAAATCAGTATAAAGGGAAGGAACAGAAAGGAGTTTAGGAGAAAAAGTTAAATCTACATACTTTAAATTATTTGTTATGGGCCACTAGTGCTTCAGAGTCATTTCTTTGAATGACCACTAAACCTCTCACTTCTCTCACACACACAAATTAACACTCACTACATCACTAATATTATCATATATATATAAGTATATATATATATATATATATTATATTATCATATATTAATTATATTATAATATAATTAATATTGATAATAATATATATTTATTATATATATTATATTAACTATATATATATTATATATTAATTATTATTATTAAAGAAAAATATCTTTTAGTATTGGGCAATGAAATTAGTTCATGGGTATACATATTAAAATTCACAATTTCATTTACTGATTAACGTTCTAATTTTGTTAATGTATTTAATTTGAATTACTAAGTAAGATTTGTGAGCACTATTGGTTATTAATTTAGCGCTGCTTTACTCTGATAGTTCTAAACATCTATTGGGATTTAACTTTATCTGTAACATAAAAAATTAATTTACTGATCTTATGGATACGGTTAATTTTAGGCTGTATGAGGTAATATATTATCTGTATAAGCCTATAAGTACTACTGAATAGTGAGTCAGACGTTATTTTTGATAAATGTAAAGGTAAACTATTACTTAAACGGACAGAGTTATATGGGAAGTGTCGTACTTAGTAAGACCAAAGATGATATGGCTAATAAGTGTTTGCCTATAGTACTAGTATATTTATAATCATTGAGTTGATAACATAGATTATAAAAAAATTGCCTTACCTACAGTCTTCAGAAGAATTTAATAAAGTGTATTATTGATTGAGTATTGCTTATAAGTAATGTCATATATATATATAATTAAGCAAGGAATTATATGTATTATATTTCCAAGAAGTAAATAATTTAGGGTCACCTTATAATAATTTACTTAAGTTGATATACGTAATATGTTACTAGAACCTATATATTTATAATATAGTTAACTTAGACTTTTAAGCGCGGTCTTAGCTGGTAAGTTATTAATTTACTATATTATACTAATATCTATTTTAGTATACTAACTAAGCCAGCACTTAACTGATTATATACTCCCTAGTAAACTTTTAGTTTAGTTTATGTAAACAAATAATAACTTCTTTAGAGTTAAGTGTAGTCTAATAATATATACTAATTCGTGGACCCAAAATCTTTAAAACTCACTTTTAATCGTACGTTAGTACTATATAGTTATATATATATTAATAGTATATGATACTATATAAATATTATAGTATAAGTATATTAATATTTATATATTATACTATATTATATTATATATATATATAAGATATTCAGATAACATTATGAGCATAAATGGCATATCACGAGATTTAACTAAGAAAATGAAAATTGTTTTAATGTATTAAGCTGATATGAACTACCACTCTCGACAAAGGAGTAATACGAATGTCTTAACAAAGTATATATTTTTTATTTTTTTTTTTTTTTTTTTTTTTATGAAATTGGATTTAAGGGAAATGTATATTAGAATTTTTTCAGTGGCACAACGTAAAAATTATTATTCTCTTTTACCTATATTCAATAAATTTTGAATTTTGAAACCCTGTTTAAATATTTACTAAACCTTGTAATAGATCTAAATATCTTACGTATTATATATATATATTTATTATATAATATTTCTATAATTGTTATTATTAGAATTATAATAACTATTTTAATTAAAATATAATGATTTTTATTTTTATTTGTTTTATTCATTTTATGTAGTTATTTATGAAAATATATTATAATGAATTTTTGATTGTTTGAGTAGGCATAGTGTGGTTATTTTCCATTGTATGGGTTTTTTTTTAAAGATTCGATGGTTCGTTTCGATATTACTACAAATAAAATGATTTAGGAGGTTGTTACACATATGTCACTTTTAGGTGAGGATTACGGTATGATGGGTGAGAATTTATTATATGGGCACTACTTTATTTACTACTTATATCTTCTAAATCAGCTGTAATAATAATATACTACGGAGTCAGAACATTAATCACACTTTTATTATTAGCAATATAATCTCTCGTATGCTACTCATCTAATAATAATATAATAATGATCAGAGAAAATAATAAGTTACCTCTCACTTATATTAAGAAACTCACATTGAGATAAATAACTTTTAATATAATAATAATATATATAATAAATATAAATAAATAAATATAATAATAAATAAGATTAATAGATAAGAAAAATAATAAAAGATATATATTTGTTAAATATAATAAATAATAGGATATTAATAATATTAATCTTTATTTTAAAAAAAATTATAAATATATATTAATAATAATAATTAAATTATAAAAAAATAAGTTTATTAAATAAAAATATTTAAAATAGATTAAGTTATAATTACAATTTTATATAATTCCTGATGAAATAATTATAAAAATTTGAAAAAATAATTTAAAATATAATTATATAATAATATATATAAATAACAAAAAATTATATAGTATAAAAATTATAAAGATAATGAGATTAAAATTATAATAAATTAAATAAATTATAATTTTAATTTTCTTAATTATTAAATATTAATATATTATCTATAATATTATATTATAATAATTAATATTAAATTATATATTTAATAATATTAATATATTATTATATATATAATATTTATATTATAATATAATATATTATATAATTAATATATAGTATATTATATTATATATAATTTATAAAAATATTTTATATATTATACTTGTATATAATTTAATAATTATTTTATAATTAATTTAAATATATTTCATAATTTTATAATTGTGTTATATATATAATTATTATTATATATATATTATATATGTAAATTAGCAATAATTTCATATATTTTTATTTATAATCGTATATTTAATTGTATTATTGTAATAAATAAGATTATTATAAGTTAAATTTAATAAAAATATTTAAATTTATAAAAATTACAAACATTTATTTTTATTTTATTATATAGCTTATATATATATATATTATATAGGATATATTTTATACAGTCTGAGTATGAGTTATATATATATAAGGCGGTGAGGAATCGTTGATATATATGATTATACTATTCACTCTCACGTATTATATTCTATATATCATTATTATAACTATTGTAATAATGCTTCATTCCTTAATAGACTATATATTATATTATATATATTAATATATATCGTAATCATATATATATATATAATATTATATATTATATATATAGTATATAGTTAACTATTATATTACTGGTTAATTTATATATATATTCCATTCTTACTATATATATATATATCATAGTATATAGTGTAAAAATAATATATATATATATAATAATACTTAAAATTAATTTAAGTTCTGAGTGATATATATGTGTTATATTTATAATTAATATATATATAAGTATATAATATATATAATAGTCTTTATATAAATGGGGTGTTAGCATATATAGTATCGGTATATTATATATATAATATATGTATATAGTATTATATTATATAGTATTAATAGTTATATATATATATAATATATATTTATATATATTATTATAAATAGGTATATATATTTATATATAATATATTACTACTTATATTACTATTAAATATATATTATATATATATACTCATATAAATA
>JABUQX010131573.1:22500-30685 GCA_015478945.1 Trachelipus rathkii
AAAGGTTTTAGAGAGCTACTACCCCAGCTCAACTTCAACCAGTGTGAGTCATCAGAGCGATAGTCTTCATAGACAAGTCCGCCGCGTCACCAGAATCATGGAAACAGAAAAAAGTATGAGCCTACAAATCGTAGAAGGTGCGTTAAGAATGATCATAATACGGTGGAAGAAAGTTAGAAACATAATGTTTGGTGTGTCACTTTATGGAGGCAGACACAGTTACTTTCCCCCAAAAATAGACATAGTTAAAGAGCAAGAGGCTATGTTAGGTAGACAGAAGAACTCATAGACAAGAAAAATTGGAAAAAATACCAAGATGCGAGGGTTCTAAGTTATTAGAGCACACCAATGTAAGGCAAGACGGTAAAAGTACGAGTTATAAGCTAGAATGAGCAACACAGAGGCAACACAAGTTGAGGAAGAGTGGAAGACGTACATTGAGGACTCAAATAAAACACGACAAGAATGATCACATAAACCCATTACTGATAAGGAAAAATGGATCTGGATTGGAAAGAAATAAATATCTAATGGAATTATTACTAAGATAAGGAGCTAGCTTTTGGCAGATATATAGAAAGCAAAAAGAACCGGATTCTGGAAAATATATAAGGTTGACAGAAGAAAAGTATTAAGTGTCGCACGATTATATGTGAATTATTAAGATTCAAGACAAAAATATAGTCAGATGACCAGGAAGAAATGGATTAAATCAAACAAGGCCATCCTAAACTATGACATAACGGAGGAGAAAGTGAGGAAGGAAAAAAAGAAGAGAGAGCCCGACACAACTTCCAACAAGCATGAAGGAAACTATTAAAATTATAAAGAAGCAAGTGCCAGGAGAAATGAGATGGAAAAAGATCTCAATTACACCCCAGAAACTAATTCTTTCCAGGGAAAATACAAGAAGAACAAGGAGCACTGTATCAAGGAATAGGAAAATAAAAGAAAGGAAAAAAACAGACAAACAAAAGCCTGGAAGGTGAAAAGGAGAGTATCGAACAGAGAGATAATAGTGTGATAAGTTTTTTTTATTGTTAACGCATAACACCTGCCTTTGAGAGACATTGGAATAACAAGCAAAGAAGGAGACAGAAATCAGAGGATGTAGTTGGACTTGAAGGAATAGACTGAAAACATAGATAATCGAACTAATAGGAATTTAGAAAATTGAGAGTGAAGAAAGCGAAAGTGAAGAGGAAGCAGAGGAACATATGAAATATGATAATTTTAGGAAAATGGAAGAAATTAAAGAGAGAATGAAGAGACTCAATATACCAGAGAACAACTTGATTGATGGTATGCTACAGAAAATAGCTCATTACAGGGAAATAGATCTGATAGAGGGAATTGAAAAAAGAGTGCCGATAAAGAAGAGATAATAATTTGCTTTGAGCTTGAACAAACAGATTGAATCAGTCAAAGAGTCCTGCCAAGAATAGTACGCAATTGACTTGTGATGTTGGCAGGAACTCAAACATGTCTATATGTATTCAGCTCTCACGGTCGAGCATAGCGAACCTAAGGCATTACGCGAAGTTGGAAGGTGATGAGGAGACAAGAGGAACCGGAAGATGAGAGATCAAACCACCCTAGGAAATTAGACTGAGAGAAAGAAATACTAAATTAAGAAAGGAGTTTCCAATTTAACGTCAATTTCAGAGAGGTCAAGTTGAGATCTGAAATAGTAAGTAAGTGATAATCTATTATATGAGTTTTATTATGATCATAGAGAGGACAAGCCACAAAATAATATTCATGGCGGATAACTAGAGAAGAAAATATAAGTCTTGCAGACAAAAAGAGATATAGAAGATATGAAGTGAGAAAGTACTAGCGCGTGCGAGGGAGAACAAGAGAAAGAACAGAACATCAATATGTTTAAAAACTAAGACTTGCCCGGAAGTATTGTATAAAATTTTGGCAAAGGCGAGAGTAGAAACGTTAAAGGTCACTGGTAAAGGTTTCATGGCAGAAAAGTAAGATGATTGGAAAGAGTAACTGGAAAAATATACAAAAAGTCATAAAGGATTAGCAACATACAATGAAGCGGAGTGGAATGAAGAAGAATAGATAAATGACCCGTCAATATAAATGTGGTGATTCAATGAAAGGTCCACATTGCGAGCAGCGTATACAAAAACAGGAAGTAAAGGACGATCACTACCTCTGTTCCAAATGCGGCACAGAATTTTTACAAGAGATATGAAGAATTAATGTAGAATGTATTTTGCTAATTGAGGTGACAGGCTGCTTATCGACCCATTAAACAGAGTATGTAGTATAATACATGTTTTAGTAAATCGAGAGATGACTCTACGCAGAGAGTGGAGAGAGGAGACACTAACAGGTGAGAACGGCTGAGAGCTCGCAAAATCAGAAGACTACCAAAAATACCCAAGCAAAATAGGCGCCGAGCGCCGTGATTAACTTGTTACGCTACCCCATGAGAAGTTGTAGAATTAGCTGTGTGAGAGAGCCAATTAATTAGGTCATTCTAGAATATATACCTGTAAGTGGGAGATGGAGATTTATCCAGTGGTAATAAATATATATACATAGTCCAATAGGCGAGAACAGAAAGAATGTCATTAGAAATAGTATGTTTGTATCAAAAGCATCAATTTATTAAGTCAGCAAAAATTTATTGTAAGAGTGAGAGAGGAGAGAGCTCTGTAAGAACATCCTCGCAGCATCCGCTATAGAGGAGTGCACTCACGCACTCTCCACAGAGTTGCGTGAGCGTACAGTGTTTACTCATAGCGCTCGCGCACTCTCCTTAGTATGAAATATTTGTAAGAGAATATATCGAGAGGAGGTGAGGAGGAGAGAGGGAGAGTGAGAGATTTTATAAAAGAAGGAATGAGGCAATTGTTATTAGGAGGGAGCTTGAGAGAGCGTGAGGAGATATATAGACGCGCGCTCGCACTCTTGAGGTGATTTATTAGTGGAGTGAGTGAGGAGAGCACTTTTCTCATTGTGTTGTTCGTGATCGCTCCACTGCTCTCTCATCTCTCCGCTATTTAGGCTCTCTCTCCCCAGTGTAATAAGAGTGGGAGTGTGAGAATATATATTATATATGTGAGTGGGAGGGATATGGTGAGACCACTGCATATATAGAGGATACCATATGTGAGGAGTTGCTCACTAGCTGTAGGTGTAGTAGTGTGTCAGAGATACTGATGGCAAGCCACAGTATATATATCGAGATAGAGTGTGGAGAGATAGATGAGAGATAGTGGTCTCTGCAGTTGATAGTGAGTGGTGAGGGAGATCCGACGCAGTGTCGGTTTTTTTCATCGGCACTCACAGATAGATTTCTTAATATTGCTTTCACGAGAGAGGAAAGAGAGAGGAGGTGTCGAGGAGAGTGAGGTGAGTTATTAGAGGCAGTTTTATCTATTGTTGATATGCATCGTAGAGCTCGAGGTAGTAGTCATTAGAATAGGAGTCTTGTGTAGGAGTGCGCTCGGCATATTGTATGAGTTAGAGAGATTAGAGAGATGAGAGGAGTGTAGGTAGAGATGTATAATATATTTTTTTTATTTTGTTATTTTTGCGCAATATTACAATCCGAATTAAGTGCCCTATTGTGGAGATACATTTACAGCGGTTAGGACGATATACGGGCAGTGCACGTATGCTCATCGGTTGTCTTGTGGACACGATATTGCACGTCGATTAGATGTGCGCGAGTCTATTGTAGCTCACATATTAGTACGCACATATGCACCATAGAGTGATACAGATATCTTGGATAGGAAGAGAATTGTTAGAGGTAGGAGGTAGAAGAGCTAAACATTTGTGATTCTCTTAATGAGAGGAGATGAGATCAAGACTTGTATAGATCGCTTGAGTAAATAGGGTTACGAGTCGACGAGTATACGAGGAGAGAGTAAGACTATAAGCGGGGAGCTGTGTGCGATGTGAGAGCTTATGGAAGCTCAGGTGTTGACAGAGCAGACGCACACTGAGCATGTATAGAGTGAGATATAAGGATTAGTCACGTCCGTTCGTCTGAACGATGTGGGATGAGCACACGTTCAGTCGAATGATGCGGATAGGGACTAGCATAGAAGATGCTGCGTATGACGCAGCCGCAACCATCAGGAGGTCTGCGATGGATATATAGATGGTTAGTGGAAGCTTGTATAACAGCAACACGCAGCGTATGACACTAGGAGCGTCGTTTAGATTATCATGAGCGTCATCTCGAGAGTGGACTTAGCACGACCATAGTGATTGTCAGAGCTGTAAGATAGAGGAGACATCTCACATAGGACAGAGAATCATATGATTGAGAACTATACCAGATAAGCGACATCTCACTTAGAGATAAAGATGAAAGATTAGATGGATAGGAGAAGTATATTGATAATGGGCTGCTTCGGAGGTGATATCTCATTAGGGGTGAGTCGACAAAGGGACAAAGGCCAATTGTGCCAGAGAGATAGAAATTGTTAGAACATCGATGTGATGATAAAGGGGGCGTATGCACGATTGGATAGCGGTATCACTTAGCGAAAGTCTCAGCTAGTGAGAGATGACGGTGCGCTGGATCGACGCTGCTCAGCGAGGGGACGATTGCTATAAGCCTAGATAGATGGAAAGAGTGGATTACGTACTGGCTGACTCATAAGAGCGTAGAAACAGAGTTAGAACAATATGGCCATCGAAAGCCTATATGAAAGAGAGAACATCAGCGACAAATGTAGAGTATGCAATTTCTCTAATAGACTTTCATGTTATTATATATTTGTTTATTCTATTCTAGGTTTAGGGATGTTCATGATTTCTCGTCTCTTATGAATAGTACATCATTTATCTATCTGACTAGTGTCATATAATCTTCATCTGTATGTGATTCATTTCAAATTGTGCAAAAGTATTAAATATCAGGACAGAACGCGTCTATATCCTCTAGTGTAATACACAATCCCTTCCAGTAATAGGATTAATATAAATGAAGAGGTGCCTTGCTATCTTTCTAAAGGGGGGGGGGGGGGGGGGGGGGGGTGATTCTGGTCATCCAAACGGATTGTAGCAGTCGTCCATAATAGACCGGACATCGTAGTCAAGAATACAAAGCCAGATCAAAAGTGCCTATAGTAAATGAGAAAGTGGGAGTCCGCAAATATAATAACGGTGGTGGCATATGAAAAGGGAAAAGGAGACTAAATATCAAAAGACTCAAAACACGAAATCAGAAGAATGTGGAACACAAATGACATCGTGGTGATTCCAATAGTAGTTGGAACGCTGGGTGTAATAAAGAGAGTCTCATAAAACATCTGGAGAAGCTCCCAGTATCTATCAACACAGGCTGAAACTGAGCTATTAAAATGGTTGTACGAAAGAGCATTGCAATCTTGCGACTTGTGTTGGGATTTGGGTAAAACATTCTTTTTGGAAATGTCCTTTGGTCAAGGTTTGACCACGGACCTAAGATCTAAAGACCTAGATATCTTCCGAAATAGACCCTATTCAAGGAGAGAGAGAAAAAAAATATATATAATCGTAGATATATAGGCTATATAATACAGTCACATAATATTCTATCAATATATATATACAATATTAGGAAGAATGGCACATGTAACTAAGAAAGGTATAGTGTGAAGAGTAGCAGCTAAATATATATATATTATATATATATATCATATAAGGTATATTTATATATATTATAAATATATTATAGAATATATTATATATATATATATATATAATATATATAATAGTGATTATTATATCGTGTATACTTTTATATATAATATATATATATATACCTATACTCACTAACTATATAATATATATAGTTATATAATAATACTATATATATGCATATAATAGTATTATATAATATTAGTATGACTATATATATATATATATGCATGACGAAAGTCTTAATTAATTTATTAATTGATTATTTATTATTATTATTATTATTATTATTATTATATGATTATTATTATTATTATTATTATTATTATTATTATTATTATTATTATTATTATTATTATTATTATTATTATTATTAATAATTAATATCTTTAGTTAATTAATTTGTTATTGAGACAATGGATAATATTATTATTATCGTTATTGATTTATTTTATTATTGATTATTATTATTATTATGTATTATTATTATTATTGATTTATATTATTATTATATTATTGATTATTAATTATTATGTATTATTTATTATTATTTATTATTATTGATTATTATTATTATTAGTTGTTAAAATAATATAAATGTTCTCGTGGGTTGATTGAGCAAATACAAACGAATTCTTATAAACAAAATCTAGTAGAATTTATCATTTCATCTCATGCGATACTAACTTAACTACCTATTTAACTACTACTACTATTACCACTTACTTGACTACTACTTACTACTAACTACTTCTACTACTATACTACTACTATAATATAATAATATTAATAATAATAATAATAATAATAATAATAATAATAATAATAATAATAATAATAATAATAATAATAATAATAATAATAATAATAATAATAATAATAATAATAATAATAAATAATAATAAATAAATATAATAATAATAATAATAATAATAATAATAATAATAATAATAATAATAATAATAATAAAATAATAATGAATAATAATAATAAGTCAGTAAGAATAATATATATAATTTGTAATATATTTAAGAAATAATTATTTTGTGGTAATTTTCAATAATAAATAATGAATTTTATAATAATTAATAATAAATAATAATTAAATAATAATAACAATATAATAAATGAATAATAATAATAAATATATAATAATGGAATAATAATAATATCAATAATGTATAAAGAATAATAATTATTTTCCAATAATAATAATTCATAAATAGTTTAATAATACTATTAATCAATAATTAATAATAATAATAATAATAATAATAATTATTAAAAACCACTAAACCAAGAATGTATTAAATGAAGCTGCGTTTTTTTGTGTGAAGTTTATTGGACATTTATCAGACTTAGTGTCGCATGATTATACATGATTATGGGTTTGGTGTGTTAAGTTTGTGAAACTGTGTTTGTGTGTGTACTTAAACAAATTTTCGATATAGTATATATATATATATATATATATATAATATATATATATATATATATACTTATATATTATATATTAATATAAATAGTTGTATATATATATTATAAATTATACTATATATATTTATATAATATATATATATATAATAATTAATGAATATATATATATATAATAATATATAATAAGAGGAGAGAAAAAAAAAAAAAAAAGAGGAGTATTAATTAAAAAAAAAACGTAAAGAGAAAGAAGCTAAAACATTTCCAGGCTCTTAAAATTGCCGACGTTCTTTTGCAAAAAGAAGTTTAGTGTATCCGGTTAATGTTTCCCTCTTTTAATAGTATTGTGGGTGTGCGTGTTTATGTGCGTATATTAGATAGATAGATAGATAGATAGAGTAGATAGATAGTATATTTGATAGTATGATAGATGAGGTATAAGATACGTAGATAGATTAGATAGATAGATAGATGGATAGAGTAGATAAGATAGATAAGATAGATAGAGTAGATAGATAGATACGATAGGATGAGATAGGATTAGATAAGATAAGCTGAGAATAGATAGATAGATTAGATAGTTGATAGATAGATAGATTAGATAGATTAGATAGAATAGATAGATAGATAGATTTGATAGATAAGATAGTAGATAGATAGATAGATAGATGATAGAATATGATAGATAGATAGATAGAAAGATAGTCTTTAATTCTTTTTTCGTAAACATCGTACATTTAGAAGTAAAATAATATAGATAGATAGATAGATAGATAGATAGATAGATAGTAGTAGATAGATAGATAGATTAGATAGATAGATGATAGATAGATAGGATAGATAGATAGATAGATTAGAGAAAGATAGATAGATAGATGAGAGAGAGAGAGAGATGAGAGAGAGGAGAGTGAGAGAGAGAGAGAGAGAGAAAGAAGAGAGGAGATTTATTTATTATTTAAATTCAAAAACTTGTTTTAATTAAATTTTTTTACAAAATAGAATTCCCTTAATAATTTCTGAAATTTCGTTCATCGAATGTAATTTGTATATGTGGCTAGACATATTTATTTAATGGTTTCAAAAGTTG
>JABUQX010131574.1:0-13891 GCA_015478945.1 Trachelipus rathkii
AACAAGGTAACCAATGCTTTTACTCACCTAAAAGTGGGAGTTCGCTTTTTCTGACCAGTTGAGTTGAGAGATAGATCTGGATTCAAAAATAAGGAATGAAATTGGTGAGATATGTCCCATAAACTAACTGAAGGAAATAAGACGGGAAAATATATAAGAAGAAGTGATTGCAATCTAAGAAATCAGGTTAGTATGGTGAGTTTCATCTCCAGCTGCGCGCCCCCCACCCCCCAAAATTTTAGCTGAAAGGTTATTTATCGGATCAGAAAATTGGCAGGCATCTTCACGAGTTATCCTTAAGAATTATAAAGACTACTGGCGGTGGTAAATATTGATTAATGATTTCATTGTTAAATATGAAGTAAAATTGAAATGATTTCAGATAGTGCAGTAGAGTTAGAAATGAATTGACAAATTGACATAAAAGACAAAGCTATGTTGTAAAAAATTCAGTAGACAATAAATATAGAGAACAGGGAAGATACCCAAAAAACACCGTACTTGCGCGAATGATAAAAATCCTTTAACATCTGCCTACATTGAACCTCACACTTTTAGTTAGAATATCTATCATAGACAACACTAATAAAGTAAGAACAGATATCGGAATGATGTGTTATTTGCTTATCGCGATGCGCTCGCGAAACAGAGTTGTACCATTGTTAAATGAGAAGGTTTCGGGAAAACGGTAAGATTAGAGGAATAAAGGTAATGTCTAACAATGTGGAACCTAAAAGAAAGACAGCGAATGTTGTGGAAATTAAGAAAGAGTAACAGTGTTATCCCACTCCCAATGTTTTTCTCAATTACTGACACTCTTCCCTCAGTGTCTGGAAGCATGCACATTGTCTAACTCTTATTCCGTTACAAAATGTAAGGCGCCATGAACCTCTTAACTTCCCAACTATTCGCCCCTATAGCTCTCACTTGTTATTCTATCTAAGATTCTTTGAAACCCTTCTTTAACTCCTCACTTTATAGACCATCTGGAATCTCAATTCTCTTCCTTTCCGATCGCCAGTACAGGCTTCTCGTGCTTTCATTGTGAGGGTTCTTTAGACTGATTGACATCACAAATTATCTTATATACTTTTCCTATTGTGACACCAGAATTTATCGAGATTATCCCGCCATTAACTTGGTTACTTAGGCAATACTACGGTCTGAGTCACTCTCGAAACGTTATGTTTGCAGCGCCACCAATATTATGTCATACACGAAAATTTGATCTATATTCCAAATAGCCATTATGACCGGGATAATATGTGACACGAGGCTTCGTCTCACAGCTTCATCCGAAGCATACCCCATCCTATATGGGGTTATACCTCACTTCTCTTTGAAGAGCTCTTACTTTATGTCTAGCTTTACTTTCAAGTCGCCCCATAATATTCGGCTGTTGTGTGTTTGATGGAAGCGTTATAAGAATGTGTCCTTCAAATTTACAAATAGTGGTGTTCCTCAGGGTTCTGTCTTTCTCCTACTAATTACCATTCTTTACTTTTCAATTAATGATGCTTCTCACCGTGGCACATACTAATTGGGCTATACCACCTGCCCATAAACCGATCGACTCGACCCTTTCAATCCTTTCATACTTTGCATATGCAGATTCTGCCACTTTCCTCTGGGGTTTACTGGTCATAGAAGGTATGCCTCTCGTGTTAAATTTTTCCATTCTATTCTCGCCCTTAGATCTGGATTAGAACTTAATTTCACGTGTCGAGGCGGTCGTCTTGAACTCTACTTGTTTAAATACAAATGTATATTAAAAAAAATTTTCAATTCTACAATCTCCCTCTCGTAAAAGCATGCACTTTCGTAACTTTTCTTCTTATAGCTCTTTAGAACGGTTTCTTCTCGTCTCTATACAACTGCTTGACAATTAATAAACATCCTTTGGCCGGTTAACTATAAATCAAAACAAAAATGGGTCTTGGGAATAGCCATCACATCACAGACGGTTAATAGAGTGCGGCCTTCAAAAAAAATACTGGGATGTAGCGGAGTTATGTTTAGACTGCCGGAGATTTTTTTTCCTCTTACTCAGTTACTCCAGCTTTATTTTCAAGGGTCTCCAATTCTTCTCCTTGTTATGTGGAGTTTCTAGTTCTTCATTATATGGGTGGGTAGGAGCAACTCGGTTTACAACCCGGCCTTTTGCGACAGAATATGTATCGAGTCAAAGCTAATAAAGTTTCTTTATATAAACTTGAATCTGTATCTTATTCTCAGTGCTCCACATCTGAACCCCTCATATCTTTTTGCTTTGTGTTCGTGATGCTCTGATACTTCCTATCCTCACATATTTTCTATAGGGTACCGCAGCGAGCAGATGATTCGAGGGAACTATTACCACTCGTTCGTCCCCACCACCACCTTTGACGACGCCACTAAAAGTAGCACAAGGTCCGTATGCTGTTTCTGCGCACGAGTTTTCTGTTGATATTGGTAACTCCAGGCTAGTTCGCTGTGTGCTTCCTTCTTTCCTGCCATCCATCTGTTCTGTGAATTCTCTCCATCTTTCTGTGTCCTTGCCATGAATTTTAATCTTCACACTTTTAAGCCTGTAAATGCGTCTGCTGCCTCAGCTGACGTAAATATTGCCGCTTAGCGAGATGAAATTTTTAGCGTGCAACACCCCCTCCTGCTGAATAGGGCTCTGCCCCGTGAGGTCTGAACTTCTTTCAACTGCCGTAAAAAAAAAAAAAAAAAAAACGGTTCATGATTCACTTAACAGTTACCATACCACATCAACAAAAACCACCCACAAACTACCATGGCATAATGGAGGTGAAGGTAATTAGTGAAGAGATTATTTTTGGAAACCACACTTATTTAACTTATAATAATATTATATATATTAATATATTATATATATAATAATTATATATTATATAATATATATATCATATATATTATATATATATTTATAATATAATAAATATATATTATATAATATATATAATATATATTAATATATATATATATATATTATATATATTATTATATTTATATAATATATATATAATATACTAATATAAAAAAATATAATATTATATAATAAATATATATATATATAATATATAAATATATTATATATATAAATATATAATATATAACAAATTTTTAATTTGATAATTTCAATAGAATAAATATAATATATATCTATATATATATATATATATTATATATTAATTATATTATAATAATATATATATATATTATATATTATATATATTAATATATATATCCAAAATTATAATATTAATTAATATTCACGGTACCCTAATATAGGTGGATGACTCGATGTCATCGATAGACGGGGATAATAGTATAATAGGGTATATATTATAGGTATATATAGGGTAGTAATACTATTTTCCTAATTTATCACCCTCGATATAGGTGGAGGTGCGACGGAGGAATCCCCCGCGTAACTTACCTCAAATATATAGACTGTCAATATCCAAACTAAGATGTACGTGTTGTTTCCGTGGTATTGTTATACAACTCTTCCCCTGGTAATATGAATTGGAAAAATCTGTTAAGGGTGAAGTAATATTTTAATAGAAAAATTGAAAGAATTACAGTTTAATAAAAATTTTGTATATTTATCTATATAATAATTTCATAGGTCACGAACGGTATAATTAAGTAGATTTAAATTTCCGGCACACCATACAGACCTCCTGTCGAGTTCCCCGAGTTAGCAAGTATATTTCGTTACAGTATGCCTGATCGAAGACCGACTCCTGCCATATTATATTCTCGGTTGAATGATGTGGTGTTTCATTACTTATTGCCTGGTTATGAGAGCAAGCTAGGTGAACACAGAATTTAGATTTTATAAAAATAAATAATAAATAAAAAATAATAATTTTAATACAATATATAATATGATAATAATAAAATAGAGTAATAATATATAATGATTATAATAATATAATCCACATAAAAAATAATGGGTAGACAACTGAATCATTCAATCTCACCCATATTTGACAAGATTTTGTCAGGTGAGTCCTGTATTAAGATATTTGCGTATTTCTTATGTTAACGTACGTTCGGGCTAATTCCGAAAATGCAATCAGTTTTGGCTAGGACCCTCAGAATTTTAGATATTTTTAATTATAACTTGACTGCAGAATATTTTTTACGCATATATAATGGTAAAATATTGTGTTATAATAACAAAGATATAAATGTGAAAACGTATTTATCATTATATGGAGCATTGGGTGCCGATACCGTGTTGCCATCGGCACTCGTCGAGGTCTTTCAAAACTAGGGATTGTAGGCCCGCCGCAAGGGGCGCTCGGTATAGTGACGGACTCGCCGATTAAATCCAGTTGAAGCCAGCTACCGCAAGTACGGTTTGATTGAACGATCTACGTGAAGAGAGTGTGGTAATATTCATACCAATTGGTTTGGCTATCTTCGATTTAGATGTATCATACAACGTGGTTTTTAGTTTGTGTATTATGTGGACATGTATAATTTCCGCGCCACACAAGTAACCAAGCTGTGCTCAGAGAGTGGTCAGAGGCGTCCTGTCATTCGTCTGTTATCATCCGGAACCCCCGCTCTTGAGTATGTTCGTGAGAAACATCTTTTGAGAATCAGCATAAAAGAACTATGATCGTCACTATGTATAAATTATCGCTCTGTCATGACATTATTGTTGGGATTTGCGTAGATAAGAGTAAGGATTTTCTATATTTTGCGTGGTTGAGTAGGATTTCTATATTTTGGGGGAATAAGGTTTATTTTTTCTGGAGGCTTTTATTAATCAAGCACACCACACGCTTAAACCATATTAACATTTTGATTTAAACCTAACTTTTTGATTTTGAACACTTAACAGGTTGACTCAATTTTAAAAAGTCGAGGAACGTGGGTATTGTTGCCATCTAGTGAACTTTTGATACGATTAAAGCCAAAATCGTGAAGCCAAAAAATTCGATACCAC
The DNA here is from genome assembly GCA_015478945.1 of Trachelipus rathkii. Classification (NCBI taxonomy): domain Eukaryota; kingdom Metazoa; phylum Arthropoda; class Malacostraca; order Isopoda; family Trachelipodidae; genus Trachelipus; species Trachelipus rathkii. The sequence continues at coordinate 4,973 of JABUQX010131574.1, forward strand.
TAAAAATCATTTTGCGTACAATTTAAAATCTAAATATTAAATGAAAGAAAAAAAACGAAGAATTAAAAACGAAGAAAGAAAAAATTAGAAAAAAAAAAACAGAGGGGGAGAAAAAAATCAAATTTCGAATTAATAAAATAAAAAATAATTAATAATAATAATAATAATTAATAATTAATCCCAAAATAATACATCACATAATCCAATTAATTCAATAATAAATATTTAATACATCAACGTAACTCAGAACATTAACTCAGATTAGATATAACGTTTAATAATGGGTTTTTCCATAAATTATGAAAGACAAAACCCTTACATTTTTTTGGCCATAGTTTTTTGGGAAGTGTATTTTTCAACTTTTCATCAGATTTACATAACGTTAAATGAAAAATGTAGATTAGGAGAGCTCTAAAACGTTTTGTGACTTTTATAAATTTTATATAAAAAAAAAAAAAAGTTTATAATATTTACTCTTTGAAGTAATTTTCTTTTCATCTAAATAATTAATATTCGAAATATCTAGATAATTTCTTTATTATTATTTATAATATTATTTTTTTATATTTGTCAAAAGTCTCGAAGTTATTTGTGACATACGAAATTTTTTAAAGTATCCTCGATGCTATTTAAATTATAACGTAGAATAAAAAATCAATCAATATAGGGCCTCAGCGACTAAACTATTAGAGATGACCTTTGTTGTTTATATTAATATTATCATTATACATTTCTTGCGCAATTTGATAGGCTGAAAGATGTGAACATTATATATACGCTTGAAATTAATTATTATATAAACGGTTGGGGTATATGAAAAATGATATACATAAAATGTTAATGTAGGCCCCTCCGCTAATTGATAAACTTACATAGGATGTAGCAGATACGTTGCTAAGTGTCCGAAATATTAATATTAATTCATGTTTTAATGCTGCATTCTGCTATTTCATATGTATTATTTATATATTAATAATATATATATACATAATATTAATTAAATATATTAATATATTAATATTAATATATAAGTTAATTAATTATTATATATATTTATAAATATTAACTATTAATTAATATATTAATATATTATATTAATATATAATTTAAATTATATTATAATAATTTTATACTATATTAATATAATAATTTTATATTATAATAGATATAAATAATATATAAAAATATATATTATAACTAAATTAAAATTATATAATATCTATTAAATATATATATATATATAATATATATATTATTATACTTATATAATATATATATATATATATATTATATTAATTAATATTCATAATATAGTTAATGATGAAATGAAATATATATATATGAGAAAATTTGATAATATAATTTTTATGGTCAATTTGATTTATTTTTTTATTCTCATCTGGTAAGCACATCTCCGCATCAATATGATTGACTGGACTGGCTATCGCACACACTTTTGAGTTTAATAGTATTAATTACACATGTAATATATAATTATAATATATATATTTAAATATTATATCTGAAAAAACAGCTGATATAATATATATAAACAATAATTATATTATTATACATTTTTTGCGTAAATGCTACTATAATTTAATATTATTATATAATATATATATATGTATATGCCACATCACAGTCTGATTTGCCAACTATGGGGCTCTTATTTTTTTATTTAATTCAGTTTTCAATTTTTCTCGAAATGCTTACGCAGATAGCCCTAATTATCTTATAAGATCAAATTGCATTCTTTCGTATCAGTATCAAATTGGCCACTAAAAAACAGATCGTTTCATTTATGTTGGATAAAGTCTTATTATATAAATATTTCTTGAACTCACTGGATACTCTTTTCTATTTTTGATTTATCATTTTAATAAAGTTCACCTTTCAATATCTGATTACTTACCTGTTAATTTAATCACTACATTATTTACATTTTTGATTATCGATACTCTTCCTATTCATTCGTAGAGAGGCCATTGTTATTTGAAAGGGTAATTTTCAACTGCATCTTAAATTTTGTAATTGTGCACCTGAAAAAGTTTTCAAAACTATTCTTTTTCGTTTCTCATGAAAGTTCTGGCCGTCTTACCTGTGGAGTTATCTTAACCTATGCGTCAGCTAAAACTTCTCCTCTCGAGGGCTAGATTTCTTAATCTTTTGGTACGATCCACTTTTTAATTTGTAACCCACTTTCAAATTTTGTCGATTTTCCGTATATGTTTGGAAAGGGAATTAAAGTTTATTTTTTGGAAGATGTTGATTACTCAAGCCCACACACATCATCGCTAAACGATATTTATTTTAACATTTTAGTTATAAACCTTAAAACTTTTTGATTTTTGAACACGTTTAACAGGTGTATAGACTCACTTTTGAAAAGTTGCGAAGGAACGTGGTAATTGTTGCGCACACGATGTGTAACTATTTTACGCACGATTAAAGCCCAATTAATCGTTGAAGGCCCCAAAAATATACTCAACTCCTACTAACTCATCTTGTCTCTCTGTCTCAACTTTAAATCTCTCTCCTCATAATTAATACATGATAAACATACTGTGCTACGTCTCACTCTTACTTATACTCTATCTCTCTCTACTCATCTCTCTCTACTCTCTCTCTCTATCTCTTCTCTCTCTTCTCTCTCTCTCTCTCTCTCTCTCTTCCATCTCTTCATACTTCTATTACTCTCTCACATATACCGAGTCAGATGTCTATTTGGGAAAGGATATAACTCATCCTCTCTCTCTACTTCATCTCTCTCTCTCTCTCTCTCTCTCCTCTTCTTACCCTATCTCACTTCTGAAATATATTCATAAAATTGTATTGAAATTGTTTCAGCAGTTTACCATCCCTCCATGCGTGAGATTCTCGTCCTGGGACGTTTATGGCCAGTCAAATAAAATATCTGTGTGTGATTTGCAGGTGGTGATAGACCTTATTTTAGGTGAAATTTAGATGCAAGTGGAATAGAGAAAAAGATACTTTCTCTCTCTCTCTCGTATCTCTTCTTCTTACCATCTAGGAGAAAAGTAAGTCAGTTATTCAACACATCTAAATATTTACGGTGAGATGGACATGAATTTTAACGTGAGTAGTCAAAAATATTTTGTAAACCATTCACAAATGCTTCTGGCGGCCTACGTTGATTTTTTTCATGCAAAGTTAGAAATATGCGTTGTTTGCACGAAGATTGTATATACTCTTGAAGTTAGCTTACAATGAAAAAAATTTTATAAGGTGGAAAAGTAACCTTCCTAAAACCTGTCTGCAATATAGTAGTATTAAATTAAAGTGAAAAACCACTATTATAACGATAATAATTGTTAACTAACCTGCAGTTGCAAATGTAACTTTTTTGTTGAAGAAAAAGTTGCTCTTCCATAGTTTTTTTTTTTTAACTTTCTACGAAAACGACCTGATGATTCATTAATTATAAGTTCCTTTATTGAACAACGCTATGTTAAAGACGTTCCTTTAGTTAACAACGCTATGTTAGGTGCTTTTCTTTAACTTTGATGTAATAGGAAAAACGATAGAGTGCACTGCACTCCCTTTCCAGTTAAAATTTCTCCTTTCAATCAAAAAGATGATTAATTGTTTCAATAAAATTGATACGAAAGTTTAAACTGTTTGAATTTAATTCGATAAGATTGATATTAGACACAATAGGTAACGATTTCAAAAGTAAGCCACAATGACTAAATTACGACAATTTCATGATAAAGAAATCACTGTCAAGACTAAATTACGACAATTTCATGATAAAGAAATCACTGTCAAGATTGACCACTTGCTAGAATATATATCAAGGGTTAATTCCAAGCAAGATAAATGTCAAGGGTTACATTATTACACTATTGTCAAGAGTTTACTGTTAAATAGAGAAACCTTTTCTTTTACTCAGATGCGTACATAAAGTAGTTTATTTTTTAGCAGTTGTCGTACAATCACTCAATTAAATGGACGTATTTATGTAAAAAGCTACCATAATTAAAATTTAAGAGTAGTGCCGCCAGAGTGTAGTAAAAAGTCAAAATTGCATTTTGCAAAATAGAACCAACTTACATATGAGTTATCATAGGAATTAAAATTGTTTGATCCAACCCTCATTCTAATTTGTATTTTTAGCTTTGACTTGAAAACCCAATATATTCGTTTTATTATGTGGGTTGGTTTCTTCCTTTTTGCAAAAAAAGAAAAAAAGTCCATGTAACATCCCTTCAAAACTATAATTAATATAACAAAAAAAATTAATTTGTCCACAATCTGGATCTGCAACTACTGAAACCACCCTGCAGTAACATAGGAAACTCTCTCTCTCTTTACGATGTAATAGACCAAAAATATTTAATACAAAGTGTGCCGTATAAAGTAAAAAAAAAATGTGAAAATAAAATATGTTTTAAGAATTTTTTGTGTGTTGTTCTGTTGTTAAAACCGGATTATCATAGTGCAGACATCTGCAAAAATTCTGTTTTTATGTTCAATCTTTTTTTTAATTTTTTTTTTTAAAACTAGGAAACACTTCCCATGTGAAAACTAAGACAGCAATAAGATAAGTATTGAATTATCACTCTCATTACCATTTTAATTATCTTAAGAGATAGAGAGGGAGGTACTATAATTCACCAAGTCACTCTGGTACGCACTGAGTACGCGGGCTCGACCAACGCATTAAAAACAAAAAATCACTTTGGCAAATATGATCAACCCGAATCTAACATCGAAACAATTGTCAGGAATACAGACAGGAAAAAGCATTTTGGCAACCTGTGGTGATCTTCACTTTGTACATTTCTAATGCTGAATTATGCCCGATCTAGGGACTTATGCTTAGGAGGAAAGCCGAACGTTGATTTTTCCTCATACGTGCTACCTTGCATAATCCGGCTTGCACAAACGACACAGAAAACAACGAGCGTTGACAGGTTCGAGATTCAGATCGCATTAGACAGTCGCAATGTAAGAGATCGGCGTATGACGATTTTTCCGGGTGAAGCCGGGAACACAGGAGGTTGGATCTTCTCTTCGATGAAGCTCTGATACAAGTTTAGATGACTTCTTGGAGGAGGGTTAATGCTACATCGAACATTTCTAATTATTTATGGAATTCCATAAAGAAAATCTATTATTAGAGACTTTTCTATTTTTTTTATTACATGTTTCTGAACTAAAAAATTCTTCACGTAATCTACATAAAACTGTATGTCCTGTTTAAGTGTATCGAATGTCCAGTTGATAGTTATTAGAGTAATAATGCATGTATTAGGCTAGTGTATAATGTCATTACCAATGAATTGATATTTGATATTTTTTATGATATATTTATTTTTCTGAGTCTGCAGGGTTAGGCCTTTGGCCGCCCTGCTGCTCTATATCATCCCCCGTCGTATTGCTTATGGCAAGGAACTTTTTGCGATGCACATCATTAAGGATGCTTTATCTTGTTCAAGCGCGTATGAGAAATTTTTTCGAGAAATATCTCAAGTATATTCACCCACAATTTATGATAATCATAATAGAACGAATAGATTTTAATAAAATGAAATTAGACAATCAAATTCCTCAAAATCATATTAAAAGTTTAAATAATAATAATAATAAAATACATACTTATATGATTTGTGAAGAATTAACTGTTCATAAATGACAAATTTTGAAGCAAAATTTAATCCTATTTGCATAAATGTTGATCAGAAGGCCATCGCAAAACTTTATGCACTTTTTGAAATTATTCTCTAACTATAATTGATATAAATAGGTAAGAAGCAATGTAAGTGTAGCGCATGAAATACTAAGAGCTAATAAATCCTTATACTCCTTCTCACTTTAGTGCTTGATCAATTTTGTTTTTCTCTGTTCATTATACGATAGCATTTTCTACATGATAGTTGAGCGAAAATATCTAGATAGAAATTCTTAGAGTTCACTAAGTATTTACAAACTATATAAAACAGAAATACCGCGTAAGAAACCATCAGTGGATTTTGTAAGAGAGTCCAATCATACTAAAGAGATTTCATTTAAGCCCACTTGCTCATGTGAATGAACAAACTTTATATGAGTCCTAATACAACTTAACTTATGTGAGCAATATCAATATTCATATAGCAAAGTAAAGGCCTTGATATTATATAAATATAACATACATTAATTTGATTCTATTTACCTGCATTAAACATGCATATATGATATCTATATGCTAATTGTTATAGACTTTATGCTAAACAATTAGCTACAAAAGTAGATAAACATAAGCAGTCTTAATCATCGATTAGATATCTATGTGTGTTCTTTAATATAAATGTAACATTTATATATATATATTATTATAGCTTGCTATATTATATAAATACACTATTTATTTATTTATTTGTTTTATCACTGTATCAACTAAATTTTTTGTATATATGATCTCTATGATCTCATGATTTGGTTAATTACATCTTACAGTATAGGTCTCTTGATAGTGTTGGTATCCGACATTATTTTAAAAAAATTATTATTCAATATTTTTATCTACATTTCACTAATGATATTCTATCTTTCACTTATGTCTGATTTCACTGCACACATTTTACATTATATTGTTTATATATGGTTAGGCCTATCATTAGATCTTATTAGGAGCATCCAATAAGAACTATATATGCTTGGTTTTGAAATTTTATGATTTAAATGTAACTCAAAAATTATATTATTTAACTTAAAATAATTAATTTTAGTTATTATTATTTTGCTTGTATAATTATTATAACATATACTTATCACTTTTATATATATATATATAATTATATTTTCACCGTGTTTAGCGAGCGGAGAGTAGTAATGTAGTACACTAGCTATTAATATAATCATATTGTTAAAAATCTTATAATATTATGATTAGATAATCTTATGAATGCTATAATGATTGACGTCTAGAGCTGAAATAATTTATAGCATAATTACGAATATGAAATACATATATAAACTATGCCAGTCCTGTTTGCAGATATATACTCTTCAGCTTCACAGTAAATTATAAGCAATATGTATATAAATATTATAGAGAAGTGAATCGGGATCGAGTCGAGGAGTCCGAAAGAAATCAGTAATCTCGAGCGGGTAAACTGGGAAGTCGAGGATGAATCCGATCTCTCCAAAAAGCGGGAGTTCTCCGACATGATAACATTAAAAACATCACAAACGACTTCAATTACACTTCACGATCTCCCAAAGACAATTTGGTATAAAACTTTTCATCAACAAAATTTGGAAAAATTAATTGATTTTAATTATAAATGTTGTATACTTTTTTTTAAATTTTGAATTTGTTTTTGATAACCATTTTAAGTTGTTTATTTTTAATTTTTCCTTATATTAAAAGAAAAGAAAAATTTTTCCTTGGCAATATTTTAACATTTTTAATGGTATTTTTTTTCCCCTGAGTCGAATACGTTATATTTTTCTTGTTTGAAAACAGTAGTTCATCCCCTACCGTCCAAATAAAAATTCGGCTTAAATTATGCAATTAGAGAATATTAAGCTTATTTTTAAAGTTAAGGGGACGTTGCCGTAGCAACAATACTTTCGGTAAGGGAGGTCAATTTCATAATGGAAAAGGCGCCAGTAAAGTCTAATCGTGAATTCTTAGGAAGTATTTCAAAAGAAGTCGGGAAAGGGAAGTAAAACGCGTGCTGGAAATTCCGTGACTACTAATTCACCTACGAAGAGAATATCTCAACAGAAGGAAGGGAAAGATTCTAAGGAGGTACTATTTATTACATAATATTCTTTCTCTTAATCCATCTCCTACTACTTATGTCTAGAAAAAAAAACGGACCTTTTGTAGTTCAAATCTAGTAGGATTTTTCTTTTCTAAATTTCATCCCCAATCATTATAATCTGAATAGGAGCTGCTCATAGCTTATGAATATCAACAAGCATACTCAATCTATTTTACGTGGAACAACGTATTTCTGCCTGGAGCCCTATATATAATCATATATATATATATACTATATAAAAAAGTATATATATACTGTATTTCATAAGTATATATATATATAGTATAGTACCCCTAGTTTACAATATATATACTGAATATAATATAGAAAATATTATATAATTATATTTCATATATTTATATTATTTTAATGGCTCACTTATAATTTAAATATATATTAGTATTATTATATAATATATAAGTTCACTATTATATCTAATAATATTAATTTCTTACTTTGATATATATACATTATTAAGCTATAATTATCGTTATATGTTAGTAGTCTATATCAATATTTATATTAATATATATATATATTATATATATATTATAGTATATTATATATATATATATATATATATATATATAATATATATAAATATATATATATATATATATCTATATTATTAAATTATAAAATATATATATATTATATATATATATATATATATAATATATATATACTATATATATATAATATATATATATATATATTACTATATATATATATATTATCTATACTATATATATATAAGATATACTGTATATATATATATATTATATATATTTATATATATATATATATATATATATATATATATATATATATATATATATTATATATATATATATTATATATTATATTTTACGGTATTTATATATATATTATATATATATATATATATAATATATATAATATTATATATATATATATATATTATAATATATATATATATATATATATACTATATATCCTTGATCAAACCAATTACTTTAATTTATTTCCTTATTATAAATCGAATTTTCAATTTTCTCATCGAGAGCATCTATTTTGAGAAGACATTTGAAAGGGGAACTTAACACCATCTGAGGGGAATTTAACGCTCTACAATTACTTTAATTCCTCAATCTTTTTC
>JABUQX010131575.1:0-19779 GCA_015478945.1 Trachelipus rathkii
TGCATCAGATGAGTAGAAAAATATATCCATTTTACACTTTTTCCAAAAATTCAAATGTTTGAAAAAGTAAAATATTGGGATATTTTTTTATACTTGTCGATCAACATCAAATTTTTGGAGCTTATATAGTCGGGTGCATCCTTTTTGCCCTTTTATATACAACATATATATATATATATATATATATATGCTATATATATATATATATATATATATATATGTATATATATATATATATATATATATATATATATATATATATATATATATATATATATATATATATATATATATATATCTGCACAATATTAACAGAGGTATATATTTTCATATTTCATCTATTATTTCGTTTGTTTGCTCTTCTCAATTATGGGCCCCTTTCTGGGCCCCCGCTGCAGGGTCTGCGAAGTATATATGAAATATATATATATATATATATATATATATATATATATATATATATATATATATATATATATATATATATATCTTTCTTTCTTTATCTTTATATATATATCTTTATATATATATATATATATATATATATATATATATATATATATATATATATATATATATAATACGGCATGGTTGTCAATGGAATCTTTCAACAGTTGCCCAGTGCCCACAAGAGTGGACCCAATGTAGAATGTTTACATTTCCACTGGGTCCCTTCCCACATTGGTATTGCTGGTAGTAGAAACTGCCGATGTATCTGAGTTGGGCCAACAGCATCAACTCATTGAATATTTTCCCTTGGAGTTGGCAGAATGGTTTTCCTGCATTAGTAGGGAAGTGAAGGCTGCTTGGAGAGAGGAGCTCGGTACTTTCTTTGGCACCAATCTCCTGGGACAACTTTATAGAGATGATGTTCAGTTTTCATTTCCCTGTGCTCGTCGCTTGGAGACTGCCATAACGAGACTGCAAATTGGGCATCTTGGCCTAAATGGGCCCCTCTTTCGTTTGGGTCTTTCTGACACACCCCTCTGTCCATCTTGCAATGGTGCTCTTGAGACTGTGGAACACTTTCTCCTTCAGTGTGGTTGTTACTTAATAGCCAGGGAGGAGCTTCTGCTTTCCGTGAAGGGAGTGGGGGTTCCTCTTCTGACTGTTCCAATTTTGCTAGGGAAGGTGAATGTGCCTCCAGTTATCTAAGTTAAGATACATCTGGCACTAATCCGCTATCTCAAGTGTACAGGTCAGTTGGGCAGGCTGTGATCTTTCTTGGGGTTTAGGTGGAATTAGGATCCAGTGGGGGTCTTGCAGACCAGGATATCAGTGTTTAGTACTAATGTCTTGAGTTCACGTACATAGGCCTAGTAGCCGTTTATTAAAATTATAAACATTTCATTTGAGTCTATTCCAAATTTCAGATTTTTAATAATTTTGCTGAAATCAAAATTTTGTGATATAAATGAATGATTGTAAATTTTCTCATAAAATTTTAAAAATAAAATTATGATCAAAGCTATATTAGTTTTCAACAACCATGGTAAACCAAGATTATCAAAGTTTTATCAGTATTTTGTAAGTATTTTCATATATATATATATATATATATAAATATATATATATATATATATATATATATATATATATATATATATATATATATATATATATATATATATATATATATATATATATATATATATATATTATTCTATATATATCAGACTTGGATCCCAGTACATAATACTTATACTGTACTTGCCCTTAAGTACAAAATTAAAAGTAAAATTTATTTAAAATATATATCCTGAAAGGATGATAAAATGTAGATCTGATCTTCATAGCTAATAGTTTATGAATTTGGGTATTATTATTATTATTATTATTATTATTATTATTATTATTATTATTATTATTATTATTATGTTGTTGATAGTTCTTACTTTAATGATTTAATGAAAGCAACTGATCCTTACTATCAAACCAACATGCAAACACCTCGTAGACAAATTGTTCCAGGCAAATATTAACAAAATAAATTTGAAAATGCACAAAATCTTGCTCTCACACTTGATATATGGTCCAGTCATCTTATGAGATCTTACTTAGGAATTACAGCTCACTATATAGGTAACTGGTGTTTATAGTATGTTGTACTAAGTTGCAAATGTTTCCATAAATATCTCATTCCATGCAGAATTATGGAAGAATATGAGCATATCATAATGGATTTTGACATAAAATCTTAGATTGCAAATATCATAATTGATAATGGTACAAATATGATATTTGCTTTTTCTCTACCAAGATTTTCTGAAATAATTACTGCTTTAAATGAAGATGCAGACTCTAGAAAGTAATGATCTTGACAACAGTTTTGAAACCAATTCTGAGCTTCTTAAAACACCATCAGCAAAATGTAATTCCTGCTATGCTCATATTTTCAGTAGTAAAAGATGGTCTCAAAGAAGCAGGGCAATTACCACTAGGCAAAGTTTCAAAGTTGGTATGTTTTGTGCTTCTCACTAGAATTCTGGTCAAGATAATAGATCCAGTTCAATTTTAGAAGAAAAGTTAAACATTTTAGGTGTTCCAACTCATGGAACATATGACTTAAATATTCTTAGAGATATAGTAAGAAACTTTTTAATTGTTTGAGGATGAAACTGACTGTTCAATGGCAAAACTGTTTCATCAAACTTAATTATCTCATGTGTTTGAGGACTAAAGAATCATCTTGAGCAGGTGCAGTTACAATAGTGCTCTGGTTTTCAGACTTAAAAATATCCATACATAAGCTTCTTCATGTTTATGAAAACTGAAAAAAAAACTATCAATTGGCAAGTGTAGTATATCCTAGGTTTAATTAATAACGGGGCATTCCATGTCACTTCAACCAATTTTTGGCAATTTTTTCTGTGACCCCTTTCGATTTTTATGAAAAATGGCACACTAACAGATCTTGTTGAGAAAATATGAATGGTGTTTATTGCAGGTCTCTAGCTCATACGGTTCAGAAAATATGACCTTTGAAACTTTGGTCAAAATGTTCAATTTTGAGAGAGTAGTCCTAGGTCAAAATACAATATCTCGGCTTCTATGGCACTTAGAAGCATCGTGTAAAGACCATTTAATAGATCTTGAATAGCTGTACAACATTTATTTAGATGATTTTGACCTCAGAGGTCAAATAAAAAATTTGACCTTATGGTGACCTTGACCTTGACCTTGAAAAAAAAACTATTATTCGATTTTTAAACGTTGCTCAATTATTGTTATATATGTATATTTCATTTTTTTTAATGAATTAATTTTGGTTTTGGTTTGGTTTAGAAAATATAAGCAATTTAATAAGTACAAATATCACATTTTTTCACTTTTTTTAAAATTACAGAGTGATTCTTATTTTATCGATATATTGTAAGGTTATATAATGATGACACTTGATGAAAGAAGCTATCTTTTTTTTTAAAATTTTTTAGTTTAATTAAAAAATATATATATATATATATATATATATATATATATATATATATATATATATATATATATATATATATATATATATATATATATATATATATACCAACCTATATATATATATATATATATATATATATAGCTACCCTTTATTTTAAAAAATTTAAATTTTTTTTAGTTCGACTGGCAAACATATTTTCAGCTTTTCCATATTCTGCCTTTGTCAATGTATAAGTTCTTCCGGTTTTTGTTACCGGGCTTACACTCATTAAGATGTCACTGACATCAATGATGAGTACATCTTGAGGTGATGGAAACACGAAGGAGGGTGCAGGCCCATGAGGATGCAGGAAGCTCAAACTTACTTCATTACTATCATGTTTTACTTCCAATATACAGGCAAGATACCAGTGCTCATCATAAGCTGCAATGCAATAACCTTTCAAAGATGTTAATGAAATAGTGTTTCCTTGAAGTAAAGATGTACTTTCTTTTCTGAATTCAGATGAAGAAGAATATGAGCGGACTTCAACTTGACCCTTACAGATAGGTTTGATGAAATGAATTTGATGGGTTCCTGTAAATAAATATTACATTTTAATTATTTAATGTATTTTGTAGTTCAAATATTAAATGCATATGTATCATATATTTTGACATTTAATTATATATATTATATGAAAACTTATCTAAATTATTTAAATAACTGTATAAATTTATAGATTTACCTGGAATAGTTCTTGAATATGATAACCGTTTATCCAACTTTTCCCGATGCTTTTCATGATCTTCCATAGTCGTAAAAGTGAATGAAATAGATGGAAGTGTCTTAACTGCAAATTTATAGAGTGCAAATGCATCCAAAATATGATCGTCATTTCCAGTTCTTTGAAGGCTTGCCCTGGAGGCAAGCCTCTTTACAGATCCACCAATGCCATCACATGGCCCTTTTCCATGACTGGTTGCAAAAAAGTGCCATTCAGCATCAACTTTAAAATCTTCTTGGTGATAAGAAAGGTTTAGAAAATTCTTCCTGTTTTTGTATTGGCCAGCACAACCATCACTAAAGTAAAATATTTTGGTTATTTGATGAGACAATTTAAGAAATTCTATTAGGCGAGTTTGAAAAAGGTTAACTGCAATTACATCATGCTGGTTGCATTCAGAAATTGCAACAAAACTTTTATGCATTAATTTATTATCCTGGCGGTAATAAATGACATATGGATGTATTGTTGCTTGACAGTTATTCCAGTGAAATGACTGTGCTGCATCTTGCACGATAAATGAATAATTTTCAGAAAAATCACCAATAACTAACATCTCTCCTTGGCCAAGTTTCTCTTTCAATTCCTGTAGAAATGCCATTTGTCTTTTTGCTATAAAATCATGTTGCAAGAGTACCTTGAGCTTTTCATAAAATAATTGTATAAATTCTTCGACAACAAGCTTTTGAGTTTGTAATGTAGACCGGTCTGTTGAAACCCATTCGTTAAACTCTATCTCATCAACTCCTTTTCTATCAAAAGCATTATTTAGAAGATGAACTAATTTTTCTTCCTTAGGGCAGTTATCACATTTTCCAAAGAAACATAGCTCCTGTGGTGGATTACATTGGAGAAATGCAAGACAGTGACTGTAATGACAAATATAATTTGTATCAATCTCACTAATTTCTGTCGATGTTCCTGGGCTATCCAACAAGCATGGTGTCTCGCATTTAAATATGTTGACTATAGCTTCTAACATGAGTTTAACATTTTGATGTATAGTACAAACACACACAACATGAGTACCACTTGACCCTGGTAATACACATTCTTTTGGACGAAGTTCTGCAAACTTTGAAAACCCGATTTTGATATCTGGGTGCTTCTCTTTGAAAAGCTGATATGCTTCCTTTAAGTTGCACAGGATTAGAAACTTTTGCTTCTTTTCTCTTGTTCCATCAACTCGTTTTACAGACACACAATCTTTCATTCCTGGCATTTCTCTGGACACATCTGCTGAATGATAGAAGTCAATTACAATGGAAATGTGTTCACTGTCTAGTCTTTTTCCTAATCTTACATTCGGTGTTGAGAACACTCCTTTCTCTTTTGCCAAATTCTTTGCTTGCCTAGCCATGAAATTGGAGCAATTAAACTCTTTCATTATTCTTGTTAATGGCCAGCGTTTTGGCAAGATAGTTAAAATAGAAAGCTTTTCACTTCTGCTTGTAGATTCCTCATTGAATTTTTCTTTTAACTGCTGAAGAATTTCTATTTCTGTATTATCAGTGTCACTGTCTGTAATTGGTTGCCCAGTGGCTAGTTCAAGTTTCCTTTTATAAGCTGTTGTTACTTTACATAGCTTTTTCTTGGCATAACTGGGTTTGCCAGATAGTTTAGATAATTTAATTGGTGTTTCTTCAAGCGAGACCAATGATTTATTAATTTCACTAACTTCATATTCCATTTGAGCACCATCATCATCAACTTCATGTTGGGCAGACTCCACTTCAGGAGAGGAATGCAATGATTGACTTGATGAAGAACCCTTTTCACTTTGATCCTTTGTTAATTTTTTGCGACAGTTACTACATAATTTGTGGTATATCTCAAAATTTAAATTAGGATATTTATCAATCAAATTTTTTGTCACATTTAGAAGATTTTTCTTTATCTTTTTTTTATGTACATTAAAAGGGTCAAAACAAAATTTTCCACTATTTAATATTGTTATCGAACTGGCATCCATCTGAAAAAAAAAAATAAAAAATATATATATATAGCTATAACATATATATATATAAAAATATATATATATATATATATATATATATATATATATATATATATATATATATATATATATATATATATATATATATATATATATATATATATATATATATATATCTTACACTCACAGTGTTCACATGAAACTATCTATAGTTCACAGTACACAGGATAGCCTCTTTATATACACAAAATAAAGAAAAAAGAGTAATGGTTTAAAACAACCAAAGATTTGAAAGCGGAAAACGTTTTACTGTGAAATTTATCACACTACTGAAATATTTTCTTTTCCCAAAGTGAATATAAAATATTAAAATTTTTATAAAAAAAAAATATGAAAATCTCATAAACCATTAAGGTCTCTTATCTATATTTTCTACCTGATATCTGATATATATAGATATATAAATCTTTTTATAAAGTTTTCTATATATATATATATATATATATATATATATATATATATATATATATATATATATATATATATATATATATAACTCTTTATATATATATATATATATATATATATATATAGGTATGCTATATATATATATATATATATATATATATCTGCTAACTAACTATATATATATATATATATATATGTAACATATATTATATATACTTATATATATATATATATATATATATAACTATATAGTTAAAAAGGATTATAAAACCAATGGATAGGAAAAACTTTAATTAATGATGTATTATCTCTATACCTATCTTATCTAGTACACCTTTCTTATCTATCTTATTACCTTATAGATAAAGGGATTTTATATATATATATATATATATATATATATATATATATATATATATGTAAGAGAGCGAGAGATATATATATGCTATATATTTATATATATATATATATATATACCGGTATATATATATATATATATACCTAACATATATATATATATATATATATATATATATATAACTATATATATATATATATATATATATATATATATAGAGAGAGAAAAGGAAATGTTGGGACTATACATTGAATGAGATAAAAATTGCAAAAAAGTGAAAAATGTGATATTTGTACTTATTAAATTGCTTATATTTTCTAAACCAAGCCAAAACCAAAATTAATTCATTAAAAAAAATGAAATATACATATATAACAATAATTGAGCAACGTTTGAAAAAAATCGAATAATAGTTTTTTTTTCAAGGTCAAGGTCAAGGTCACCAAAAGGTCAAATTTTTTATTTGACCTCCGAGGTCAAAATCATCTAAATAAATGTTGTACAGCTATTCAAGATCTATTAAATGGTCTTTACACGATGCTTCTAAGTGCCATAGAAGCCGAGATATTGTATTTTGACCTAGGACTACTCTCTCAAAATTGAACATTTTGACCAAAGTTTCAAAGGTCATATTTTCTGAACCGTATGAGCTAGAGACCTGCAATAAACGCCATTCATATTTTCTCAACAAGATCTGTTAGTGTGCCAATTTTCATGCAAATCGAAAGGGGTCAGGGAAAATGTCGTGTTGAAGTGACTTGGAATGACCCTAACATACCAATTTGTTTTTTTATTGTACTAATAAGAACCCACATATACTGTATGAATAAGCTTTATAAAATAAAAAAATCCTTTACACATCATATGAATACAGCAAAATCGAATCATTATCATTTATAAAACTGTGTTTTTGTTTGTTTTAATGCTTAATGTTTGTTTTAATACTAACATTAAACAGTTCTGACTAGTGTTAATTCCCTCCATTTCAATAATTTTCCAGCTCCACCTGTATATCATTTTCTATATCCAACCTCTGGCAAACCAGGTCTTTCTATAAGGAATTGAATTTTATTTTCTTAAAAATCTGAATATTTAGTTTCATAACAGAATATATAATTATTTATTAGCTTTAGAAATATTGACCTTTTATTTTATATTTAATTGTAAGAAATAGTGGTCTATACATTTATGCTTGGTTGTTTGGTTTGGTCTCTTGTCATGATCCACCATCTCTAGTTTATCATAACATTGGTTTCAGGAATTGAGTGATTTAGTGTGCAGGTGATTAGTCAAGACAACACAAACTTGGATTGCTTCTCAATCAACCGAGATTCAATCCTGGGGTATAGAGAATGAGACCTGCACAGTGTTTTACCAACTCAGCTACAGAACACATTATGTATTCATATGTAGTAGGTATATAATTATAATATATATATATATATATATATATATATATAAGTATTATATAATTATAATGACATTTGTATATATATGTGTTATATATACATATATAGTTGATGATTATGTATAGTAGTTGGGATATAGTAGGAGTATGATAGTATATAGTATAGGTAGTGAGGGGAGGTTAGTAGTTGATAGTTATGTAAAAAAATTTCAATGGTCGTGTAAATGCTGGGGTTAGTAGGGGTGTAACACGCGAATTTATGATTATTTATTATTAGTTATTATATTTATGTATTATTATGTGGAGTAATTCCACTTACAGTCTGGAATTATTATTGAGTTAATTTATTGAGGTGATTATTTTTCTTCAAACTTTAAGAATATATTTCTTTTTACATTTTTTTTTTAAAACTAGTAAATAAGCGACACACACACACACAGGAGCGAGCGACAGCGAGGTGGTTGGGACACACAAGGGGTGGGCACACACACACAGGGGAGGGTGGGGAGGGTGGGGCGGGTGGTTGATTAGAGTGAGAGAGAGAGCGAGCGAGGGAGAGAGCGAGGTCGAGAGCAGTGGGGGGGCTAGCGAGCGAGCGAGCGAGCGAGAGCAAGCAGCACACACAGCACGCATCGAGCGGGGGGGAGCGAGCGAGCGCGACACATCGAGTACACAGACGAGCAGAGCGAGCAGCGAGACAGCGCACGCGAGCGAGCGAGGAGCGAGCGAGCGAGCAGAGCGAAGCGAGCAGGGGGCGACAGCGAGCGAGCAGCAGCGAGCAGCGAAGGCGAGCGAGCGAGGTGGGGGTGTGTAGTTGGGCGAGACGAGAAGAGCGAGCGAGCGCAGCGCGAGACGAGCGACACAGAGGAGAGCGAGCGCAGCGACAGCACGAGCGCGAGGAGCGAGAGCGCGCGAGGCGAGCACAGAGAGCAATCCACGGCACGTACATTGGGGAACACGCGAGAGCGAGCGAGAGCCACGCAGGCTATTACTGTCAGTGCACATGGGTGTTGGGGGAGCGCGAGCAGCGAGCACATGCACACAACACAGCACACACACACATAACACACACACACACGGGTGTGTGGGGGGGTTCGGGGGGAGCAGCATAATAGTATTTATAGGTATATAGTATATATTATATATTTTGTATAGTTATTTATATATATATAGTAGATATGAGTATATATTAGTATATATATATAGTATATTTATATATGTATGTTAGTAGTATGTATAGTATATATATATTAGTATATGTTATTACTATATATATATATAGTATATATCGGACTATGATATTTGATTATAATCAAAAGGTAAAAGTAGGTCGTAAATTATTTCTTGGGGATGGTTCTAACCCTTTAATTTGAAGATTATCGTAACCTCACCTCATCCATTTATATATAATATAGTTATATATTATATATTATATATTAGTTATATATGATCATATATGAAAATATGTATTATAAGTAGTATGGATACTATAATATAATTATAGTATAAGTATAAAAAATATTATTATATAGGTATATTATATATTATTATGTTATATTATGTGTAGGGGTATAATGGTATATATATATATTTTTTATTAATATATTTGTAAGTTTTAGTATTTGGGAGTATATTTGATGTGAGTGTAGTAGGATGTATTAGTATTGTATATAGTATTATTAGTTGACTTTGTACTATATTATATAATATCATACTATTGTTTTGTCTAGTATTATATCATATGTATACACTGATATATATATATAGTATAGTTACATGGTATGCGTGTCTTTTAGTATATATTATATTATTATTAGGTTAATGTATTAAGTATGTATGTATGTATATACTAAACTTTCTATGTATTTATATTTAGTTATATATATTAGGTATGATATGTAAGTATGAGATGGGGGTATATATATTTATTTATATAATAGTTATTATTATAGTACTGTATGTTTAATATTATATTATGTGTATAGTATATATATATATAGTAAGTAAAGTTATTATATATATATATAGATATATATATATATTAGTTATTATTATTTATTTTATTAGTATATAAATATATATATTAAATAATATAATAGAATAATAGGCTAAATTCTGATATCCGGATTAAGGATAAGTGTCGTTTATCGTTTTGAAATTAGAGAGTGATATATAATATCTCGTGACCGTATGCGAACATTAGCTGCGCCCCGCTCGATTTTTCTACATCAGTCTATAAAGCAGTTAAATCATGTATAGTTCTTAAAGAATATATGAAAGAGGTCTGGAAATAAAGTTTTATTGTCAATGGTCATTTTTTACAGTCTTCATCGAGATTTTATTACTTTTCATAAAAATATAGCGTGGTGCTATTTCAGTTTTTGGACTTTTGTGTTAGTGAAAGGAACTCCTTCTATGTTACTATAATTTACGGAGGTAAATTAATATATATGTCTTTTCATATTTATTTAAGCAAGAGTAAAATGTTTTATGTTTTCAATATTTTCGTTATAGATGATTTCGTCCTGCTCCGCATATATGGATATATAGTTATAGTATATATATAGTGATGTATGATATATAACTATAATATATTTATTATATTATTATTATATATATAATTATATATGTAGCTATATATATATATTATATAGTTTATATATATATATTATTAGGAGGTATTATTTATGTATGTTGTCTTTATTTTCTTTATTGAAGAAATATAGATTTTAGAAGTAGGCCTAGGTATTTATATGTATATATATATGATTAGTATGATGTAGATAGATTATGTGCACAATAATATTATATAGTATTATATATATTTATATTTATATGTATATATATATAATAAATATATATATATTATATATATATATATTATTTATTATATATTATATATTATTATAAATATATATATATGTATTATATATATATAATATATATATAGTATATATAATTATATTAGTATAGTATTATATATATATATATATATTATTATATTATATATATATATTATATTATAGTACTAATATAGTATATATATATATATAATAGTATATATATATATATATATATATATGATATATGGCTCATGTCGGTTTATCTGCTTCCAGTTAAGCTTTAGTCAATTTTTTTCAAAACTTACGTTATCGAACAAAATGTACACAGCGCGCATGGTGCCAGAGCTTTTGTTTTTTTTTTAACAATGCAAAAGTATTAATATAAATGTATAAATATAAAATACAATTACGTTAAGTGAGGTTTTATACGGTTAAGTAAAGTATTATTGATACGAGTTAATAATCAATTAAGATTAAAACTTTTTTTTTTAAAAATTTGGTGTTTAAGAAGGTGGAAGCTGTTTTTATTAATAATAGTTTTAAATTTTGACTCTCGCAGTGTTATTTCACTTTTATGAAATCATGTTTGAATCCACACAATCAATATACATAAGAGTTGGACGCAAAATAACAACATGACTCCATATATATATATATATTATATATATATATAGTAATATATATGATATTATAATATATATATATATATATATATATAATTATATATATTTATATGTATATATATATATATATATAATATATATATGATGAAGAGAGAGAAGACAAAAATCATATATGTGTATATGTATAGTATATATAGATATAGATATATGGATATATTTATTATATAGTATATATTATATATAGGTAGTAGTATATTTGTATGTTTATAGTTGTGGGTGGTGGGTTGTGTTTGGGGTGTTTATTATATATTATTATATATATTATATATATATATAGTATTATTATAGTATTATATATTATATATATATTTTTTTAGTTAATTATAGTATATATATATTATATCTTGAGTATATTAATATATATTTAGTATATATATATGTAATTATATATATATAATATATATATATATTTTATATATTGGTATTATTATTACGACTTAAACAAATGACTATCACGGGAAAGGGTGGTAAAGAATTGCCTTCCTCTGTGGGTGAACCACCGCCTGTTGCGACTGAGGTAATGCGACATACTCTGACGCTCTAACCCTGTTGAAAGTTATACTGATTATATCGGAAAAAGTTGATGATTCAGGAAATGGCTTTAAGCGAACGAGCTCCCCGTCAAAGGCGTTAGTCACCAGTGTTTTCACCCTGGTTCCTTACTCCTACGTATCGTTCATTGAAGATTTTTACACTACAATGCATTGCTTTTTACCGCAATTTAATATTACCACTAAACTAAAGACTATTACGGGAAGGTAAAGAAAATTGCTCCTCTGGGGTCGAACCACCGGCCTGTTGCGACTTAGAAAACGACAATGATCTCGACGCTCTACCACTGGAGCCATCCTCAAAACTCCAAAAAAGTTAAGATCGGAACAGAGCTTTTAAGCGATACGAGCTCCTCGTTCAAGGCGGTTTATCACAGTATTCTATCCCTGTCGCTTGTTCCTGACGTATCGTTCATAAAATTTTTACACTACTATTGTTTTTTACCCGCAATTTTAATATTTTACCTACACAAAGAACTATTACGGGAAGGTACGGTAAAAAGCAATGATGTAGTGTAAAATCTTATGAACGATACGTAGGGAAGGACAGCGGTGATAAACCTGGTGAATAACGCCTTGATCGGAGTTCGTTCGCTTAAGAGCTGTTTCCTGAATCTATACTGTTTTTGGTTAGAGGATGTGCTGCAGTGGTAGAGCTGTGCGGAGTCATGTCGTCTCAGTCGACAGGCGTGGTTCGACCCAGAGGAAGGAATTCTTTACCTGTCCGTGGAGTAGTTCTTTGGTTTATGGTAATTATTAAGTTTGGGTGGATGAAAGCAATATGTAGTTGTATATATAGTTTTATATGTATTATATATTAGTTATATATTATATATTTTTAAGTAGTATTATATCTATATATATATATATATTTATTTGATATATATGTTTAGATATATATATTAGTATAGTATATATAGTATAGTATATATGTATTTATAGTGTATATATTAGTTTTGATATTAGTATTAGTAGTATATATATATTATATATATATATATATATATTATAGTACTGTATATATATATTATTGTAGATAATATATATTATATTATTAGTATATAGTTATATTAAATTTTTTTGTTAAATTTCAATATCGATTTAACAGATTAATTTTACTTTTATTATTATTTTTTTATTACAATTGAATTTTACTCACCAATTTTACTTTATTTTATGAGTATAAAAGTAACACATCGTTATCACTTTGAATGTTATTAAAAAGGTACGAATTTTTTCTTCCGTGGTAATGAAATTCAATTTATTAAGTTAAGTACCAATAAACAATAAAGAAACCACTCTTTGAAGGAATAAGAAGAGCATTTTCACCTTCACAGCAATAATTAGCTTTACATTTTTTTTAACACTAAAATAAAATATTTATTAAAGGCAACCAAAGAAAAACAAAAAAAAAAACTATTGCAGCAAATGTCTACTATTTAGTTATTTTTATTTGATTTTTTTTTATATTATTATTATTATTTTTATTATTATTATTATTATTATTATTATTATTATTATTATTATTATTATTATTATTATTATTATTATTATTCATGTTCTGTTTATCATTTATTTATTATCATTTATCATTATTTTATCAACTATTATTTTTGTTATAGTAGTTTCAAAATATGGACTGCTGATAGTTATTATAAAAAACCGTTAAGCAGATTTCGTTTTAATAATGATATATATGATAGTACTAATATAATATATATAATATAGTGATATATATATATATAAAAGATGTATTTATAGTAGTGTATATATATTTTATAAGTTTATAGTATATTATATATATATATATATATTAAGTTATATTATATTTTAAGGTATTATATGCTAGGAAAGTGCGCGAGCAAACCTTGTGGGATCTTGACTAAACAAACGATCTGTGCTCGTATGTTGGGCATAAAATGCTGAATGGAGAGCATTAGGCTCTGAAATGTCTTGGTTGAGGAGTTAAGTGATAGGTGTCGTCTTGTGCATGCCATCACTCAAGTTGGTGTGAGAGTTGTTGCATTTATGTTTTTCAAACTGTAAGCCTCAACAACGGAGAAGTGGTGAGGTGCTACATCTTCAACTCGTTCAATTTCCTTACCTTATCGTTTATTCAATAATCATTTTTTTCCCCAGAACAGAGAAGGATTTAACCCCTCCCGCCTCATCCCCCACTCTAGTCTATGAATTCTTAATCCACGAATCCTCCCTCCCTTCCTCTTCCCTCCTATATAGATGATAGTTTTCTCTTCATTATAACAAAATAGATACTACATGGAAATTGAAGTTTTTTTTTTTCCTTTAAAATTAAAGTTTTGAAAACTATTTTTTACCGTGGTGTGGATATTTATCCTTACCGATTCTATTTCTATACAATTATAGTGTAAGAGTGAATTTAATAAAGCATAAAAGTTGAACGGCCTGTTTCCGTATAGTACATGAACAAGTATATAGTAATTAGTGTAGGAGGTATTATATATATATTAGTGATGATATAGTATATATATATATTATAGTTGTAGGGTAGTATAGAAGAGATATTGTAGTTTTTTGTAGATAAAGTGAGTGAGTATAGGTTATTATTATTATTCATATAGTGATTATAGTAGTATTATTAATATTATACCTTATATATGAAGAGACCGTAATTATATTATCGTCGCGTAAAAAAGATAAAAAAAATTAAAAAATATTTAAAGTGAAATGTAGATTTGATTATGAAGGTGTAAGCTCTAACTTACCTAGATTGTCTCTGAGAGAGCTTAGGAGGGATTGTGTCAATTTGATTTGAATAAAGCGCCTCCTAATTTTACTGACTTGGTGCCGTATAATATATTGTAGTATATATAGTAGTATTAGTATTATATTAGTATTAATTTGTTTTATAGGTATATTGTATTATAGGTATTATGTATGTATAATATAGTAGTGGTATATTATATTTATATATAATAGTATATGATATATTGATATATATCTATTATATATGTTAGGTATATATATATATTATATATAGTGATAGTGATATATATGTATCTTTGTGATGTTAGTAGTATGTAATATTATATGTCACCTGTATATATTAGTGATATTTGGTATATATGTATTAGTATATAGTGTTATATATATAAAATATTTAGTATTATGATAGATATATATATATAGTATATATATATATTATAGTATATATATTGAGTATGGGGGTATATTAGGTGAGAGTGAGGTAGTATATGTGTTATATATAGGTGGAGGTGATGTTATATAGATATTATAGTGACCGTTATTGGGTCAAATATTATTATTGATTTATTTTTTAATTTATTATTTATTTTATTATTATTATTATTATTATATATTATCATTATATTTATTTGTGATTATTATTATTATTTATTATTATTATTATTATTACTTCCCTCCTCTTTCAAAGTTAAATGTTTCAATTCAAAATATGAAAATATTTTTTCTTTTTTATTATTATTATTTTAAAATACGTTCAATACATTCAACATTGTAAGCTGATCTCAGCTGATTTAACAGGTCCATGTGACCGTTTCTTCAAGCGTTAAATTTCCTTTTCGTTGATTGGTCTTTCAGAACCTCCTGCATTCAGAGTGTTTTTGAATCTAATGCGAATGTGCATTCAGGCAGCATGTAAAATATCGGAAATGCAATTTCAATCTCATCGTAATTTGCTATTTAAAATGATTATTATTTTATTTTATTTAAAAAATATTAATCGATTATTCTAAAGGTTCTTAACTATGATCCGAGTTTCTATTTTTTACAGTTAATATAAAAAATGAATGAATGAATGAATGAATGAAAGTATGAATGAAAGAAAAAGAAACAGAAAATCTTTATTTCCTTTACTCGTTGCGCTTGAAAATATCCAAAACATTTGACCGGGTTGAGGCTAGGGAAAGAAGTTGGCATTTTAATGAAACACATTATTTTTTCAAATGCTGAAAATCCAAAAAAATAATAACAATTTTTTTTGCGTTTTACATTAAAATAAAAAATTTTTTTTTTTTTTTTTTTGATATATAATTTTAATTTTAAATTGAATACATAAATAAAATAAATAAATAGTAACAAAATAAAAATAAATAAATAAATAAAGAAAGAAATAAAGAAATAGAAACAAAAAATAAAAATAAATAAATAAGTAAATAAATCAAAAATGTGTAATTTGAAATTTTACTAATTTTTGAATTCTTATAAATTTCTTTATCTATAATGGTTAAAACTCTTCTGTGGATTGAGGGACTATTCACAAGACCTTTCATGAGAAAATTTAAATAAATATTTGACCCATTTTATAATTTTAATTAAATCTTGAGTTAAAGCCTTGGTGGTTCGCGGCAACAAAATATGCTGACTGCAGGTAGAAAAGCTCACAACAATATATATATATATATATATATATATATAGTATATATAATAGGTAAGTAGTATATATTGTATGTTAGTAGTATATAGTTGGTATTAGGTAGGTTGTGTGAGGTAGGGTGTTATATATGGGTATGTATATATAGTAGTATATGTATATATGGTGTGGCGTTATATGTGGTATTATGAGGTGAGTGATTAGTAATAGTATAAGGGTATAATATATATATATAATGTGTGGGGTGACATTTGAGACCTGGTAGTCACAGTTGAATATAAAGTATGAAATATTGTATAACAGCTATTGTTAGTTTATTATAATTAGTACTAATGGGTAGTAGATTTTTAGTGTATTAGGTTATATATAGTATAGTAGGTGTTAGGAGTGTGGGTAAGTATTTATAGGTTAGTATGATATGGTGAGGTAGTATGTTGTAGTAGTAGGAGTATGTAGGTTTAGGTAGTATAGTGTAGTAGGTAGTAGTTAGGTAGGTGTAGGTTATTATTGATAGTATGGTAGTAGTGATATATGTGAGGGAGGTAGGTATAGGGTAGGGGTAGTGAGTATTTGAGGTGATTTGTTATGTGAGTTGATGATGTATGTATATAGGTAGTTTCGGTGATGATTGTAGTCATAGGTATGTATGAGGTTAGTGGAGTGGAGGGGTGTTGTAAGGTAGTGTATAGGTAGATAGGGTATTGATAGGTAGGTAATATATGTAATGAGGTAATATATTTGGTTGGTGGAGCTTTTGTGCTAGCGGATTGTGTAGCATGTCAGGCATGGGTTCAAGTCATTGTAAGTTGGCGTTAGTATTATTATTATTATTATCTTATTATTATTATTGATTAATATTATTTTATATAATTCATTATAATCACATTATTTGTTATAATAATAGTGTTTGGGTGATTATTATTATTATTGGTTAGTTATTATTAATGTTAAGTTTTATGTATTATTATTATTATTATTATTATTATTTATTATTATGTTGATTGGTGATATTGATTATTTATTATTGATTATTGATTATTGATTAGTGAGATTATTATTATTTTATTAGTGTATTATTATTATTGAGTAATCCGTTATGTATGTTATTGATAATTTTCAATATATTCTTTGATTTTGAAATTTTGGATATTATTAGGTAGATTAAGTTTATAGAGGTGATGATAGGTGTGGGTATATATAGTTGTTGATATAGGGGTGAGGGGTATGGGTTATATAGGGTATGTTATGAGTAGTATGTTATAGAGAGTGAGGTAGTATATAGAGTGTATATTGATATTAGTGAGTGAGTGAGTGTGAGTGAGTGAGTGTTATATATTAATATATATTAGTATATATTATATATATATATATATTATCTAATATTAATATTTATATATATAATATATCTTGCGGTTGTGCAATAAAACAAAATTTAACCATGCTTTGTTTTTACCACCACCAACCACCACCACCCACCACCAACACCACCACCGACCACCGACTGTGCACTACGTACTAAGCTACTGCTGAGGGACTGATAATAATACAATAATGAATAATTAATAATATATAATAGATAATAAAATAATAATAAAATAATAGATAATAATAATAAAAAATAAAATGAGTGAGATGAGATGAGATGAGAGTGAGTGTTGAGAGGAGAGATAAGTAATTATTGTAGTGAGTGTGATGTGTGGAGTGTGAGTGATTAGTGGTATTTATTTTATTATTATATTATATTATTATTAATTGATTATTATTATTATTATTATTATTATTATTATTCAATTATTTATTATTATTATTATTATTATTGTATTATTATTTAATTATTATTATTATTATATTATTACCTAATGAAAGAAATATAAAATTGATTGGTCTATTTAAAGTGCATTTGCTTTTGTTTGCAAGAGTTACCAGGGTGGCGGGATCGAGGACCTCATTGCACCAATGCACAGGCGGACGCGATGGAGCACTTTCCCATCCTCCTTGTATGAAAACTGGAAATAGTATTCCGAATAAAGGTGCTTCCTTAGCTATTCGGTGTTTTGTAAACTTTTAGAAGCGGCTCAAGTTGGATTCAAGGAGATAAAAATTTTCTGCCTTTCTATGTTTAAATCTCATGCCTTTTCTCGTCATAACTAATTCAGCACCGGCTGCAAAAGTTGTTCGCTTGTAAACTACTAGATGGGGCATGAACAATCTTTTGGCCTTCATTTCAACTCTTTTTGAAGTTATGTTGTTCTTTCTTCAACCCACATTAGAGGATCGTCCTTTCGGAGATGATCCTTTTTTTTCTTTTTTTTGATTTTTTTGCTAATTTCATCCAAAACACTTTCATTAAACACTATTTCTGTATCATCATCACTACTTGCTGTTAAATGAGATTCATGGTTTTAAAGTTTTTGTCTGACGTTGTAGGTGCTAACATTTCTGCAGTTTAAATTTTTTAAGAATGTCTGTGAATAGATATATTCCTTTTCCATATTCTGAAGGAAAGTTCTTTACATTGTTTTTGTTATTTCTTCCTGAACTCCTTCACAACATAAGAAGTTGTAAAAAACATTCCTTAATATCGAGGGATCTAGATACGTTTGCAATGGGAAAGTGCAGTAATTTCTTCCAACATTATCAAATCTCGAGTTAACTCCGAATCTATTGTTTGTTACAGCTGATTTAATTCGCCTCTTTTGCAGCCTCGAAATCTGAGGGCACTTTTGAAGAGTTTTAACGCACACAATAAAGGAATACTAGTGATGATAGAGGACGAATGTTAACGTTAGCTTTTTAGTAATCTCTTCAATTATCTCCAATAGGGTAATACATTTTTTCAATAGTATAAAATCGAGAACTAAGTAAGTCGTCTTATCTTAGAAGTTTGAGGAGTAAGAGTAAACCGAATCCGTATTTTTC